>LUCW03000098.1:25000-27500 GCA_001586965.3 Sphaeroforma sirkka | reverse complement strand
ATTCAATTGCAGACAACACTCACGCAGTGTACCAGTACAGTAGCGGCGGGGTTGGTTATCAGAAGGTCTTTGTATGCGTGTAGCTCAGGACGAGCACAGACACCACATACAAGGTAAATGAGACGCACACATACACCAGATATACATATATATATATATATATATATATATATTTGTGTGTGTGTATGTATGTATGATATACAATACGCATGCCTGTACGTACCTGTCACCGCCTCCTCCTTCGCTACACGGTCGAACAAAACACTAACCAGCTGCATGAGAGCAGCAGCAGCTGTGTTTGATATCATGGGGTCCTTGTACGCGTGTAGCTTAAAGCTCAGTTGTGCCGTTTTGGCGAGCGTATCTCCACGCACCAGATCACTACTAGATAACATCGCGTTAACGGTTTGGCACACACGGATGGGCTCCATCTGCTCAGCCAATAGGACTTCCATGGAGTCAAGTGTAGCCTCCAGTGTCGCCTACGGTTCGGATTCAGATGGAAGTGGTGTTTTGTATATGTGAGTGTGTATGTATGTATGAGTTTATGTATGTATGTATGTATGTATGTATGTATGTATGTATGTATGTATGTATGTATGTATGTATGTATGTATGTATGTATGTATGTATGTATGTATGTATGTATGTATGTATGTATGTATGTATGTATGTATGTATGTATGTATGTATGTATGTATGTATGTATGTATGTATGTATGTATGTATGTATGTATTATGTATGTATGTATGTATGTATGTATGTATGTATGTATGTATGTATGTGTGTGTGTGTGTGTGTGTGTGTGTGTGTGTGTATGTGTGATATATATATATATATATATGTGTGTGTGTGTGTGTGTGTGTGTGTGTGTGTGTGTGTGTGCATGTGTGCACGTGTGGAATACGTACGCGTGTGTGTGTGTGTGTGTGTTTGTATGTATGTGTATGTACGATATTCTGTTTAATCTCTAAATTTCTTTGATTATAATGTATGTTCTAAACTTTCTTTGATTTTGATGCATGTATGTATGTGTGGGCGTGCTATTTTGTGTGTATGTGTGTGTGCGTGTGTACATGTATGCTCTGAATGCAAACCCAAGAATCAAAATACATCGTATTGATCGTTTACATCACGCCGACAAGTCCTATCTGTTCAACTAACAAGACCAACATAAGCGCCATCTTTTCAACTTATAAGCCCATATAAGCCCCATCTGTTCAACTAATAAGACTCACAACAAATTCATTTTAGCCTTCAATATGGTATACGTTAGTATTTAGAACGAAATGGTATATATGAAAGTAGGAATCTCTATCCAAGTATGGATGTATGTGTGTGCCACACACACATACAGAATACAACTACAGTGAGTACTGTTACTATACGTATCCACATAACCCTACCTTTGAGCATGCGTTGTACATACCCAGTCAAGTGATACCCCTACATATAAACAGTGAGTACTGTTACTATACGTATCCACATAGTCCTACCGTTGAGCATGCGTTGTACATGACCAGTCGATTGAGCGATTGCAAGGACTTCTGCGCCAACGCCGGAGATTTGGTCTGACATCCCAATATGAAAGCGTGCGGGATTTGGTCATGATTCGCCACCGCTGTAGTAGTGTATTAGGAATTAAAATAAGGATTCGGGTGTGTACTAGGAATTTAAATAAGGCTCGGGCACGTGTATTAGGAATACCAAAAGAAAGTATTCGGGTAAGTGTAGTAGGAATTATAATGAGGACTCGGGTAAGTGTATTAGGAATTAAAATAAATATTCGGGTAAGTGTATCAAGAATACCGAAAAGTATTCGGATAAGTGTATTCGAACCACAAAGGAGGATTCCGAGTTCGGGTTTCCGATGAATCGAAATATCAGAAAGTGTTCGACGATCCCTTCGCAACAACGGCTGATAAACACAGTGATCTCCTTAACGTTCACAAATAGTATGGACAGGTCATTGTATGCAACGGCTGACAAACACAGTGATCTCCTTAACGTTAACAATAGGTATGGACAGGCCATTGTATGCAACGGCTGAAAAGCACAGTGATCTCCTAAACGTAAACTAATTAGTATGGACAGGCCATTGTACGCAACGGCTGAAAAGCACAGTGATCTCCTAAACATAAACAATTAGTATGGACAGACTATTGTATGCAACTCGAATGGACAGACCATTGTATGCAGACGGAGAAACAAGCACCAGAGACGGGCATTCAGATCAAAGCTACTAGTCGGGTACAGTTGTCATAGTAACCCCATGAACATGGCCTATCGAATACTCCAACTAATATATAGTATACTGCAACTAATATAGTATACTGCAACTAATTGATAGTATACTGTAACTAATAGATAGTATGCTGCAACAAATAGATAGCTTACTGCAACTAATAGATAAGTCTACTGTAACTAATATATAGTATCTGCAACCAATATATAATATACTGCAACTGATATATAGTATACTGCAAAATAGATAGTATA
>LUCW03000098.1:0-12500 GCA_001586965.3 Sphaeroforma sirkka | reverse complement strand
CGGCGCATCGGTTGGTCTTCTGTCACACTTTTTTTAGGGGTGCCCAACCGTATCGCTTGATCTGGTTCTTTTCACAATCAGTACAGCGTCGGTATACTTCACGTATGGTTTCTTTCAGCGCCGGGTGATCAAGCCCTGCACGAATAGCCATTTTATAAGTATGCTCATATGCTCGATGCGTTAAATTATGTATAATTTTAACTATACTTTCGAGCTCCTCTAAGTCAGTCAGATTCTGCGTAACGCTGGCTGGATGAACTATAGTCCTATTGGAAAGGGCAACCTCAGTATCAGGAGGGGCAGACTCCTGAGATACATAATTGACAACATTAGATTGTTGAAGTATCGTCTTCAGTTGTTTTGCAACTCCTGGCTGTTCTTTAAGCAGCGCTTTAAGTAGTTGAGTGCGAGCTTCAGGTTCTCTTAGAGTTTTGAGTCTTTGATCCATGGCCTTAGCTAGTTCCATGTTTTTTACGATCTAATGCCGTTTCAATCGGCATTACCTCGACTGCAATCTTGTTGGGTGCGCATGTGTTGTACGAGTCTTGAGCTTTTGTTCAAACTCTTTAGACTCCTCTAGTTTAGCTAAGAATTCGGTTGAGGGTTTCCACTTAGTGGTACCTGCAGGACCGATGCGACAAACAATGGTGTGTTTCCAAGGTGTCTTCTTAATAGAATAGGATCCCTGATACAAGAACGTGTCGGTTTCACGGTCGACATAAATAGGTTCGTCTTGAATCATATTAATTAAATCACGTATCCATGGGTCGGAGTTACGTAAGGGACAACACAGCGTAATGGTAGATTTAGTAATATTAACATAATTTAACAACTGTGCGATAAGTTGACAAGGTGGGTTAGCCCACGCATTATGCTTTGATAAGTCAAGCTGAAATGCATCACCTTTAGGATGAGTCAACGACCTATATTCAGAAACCTGTTTGTTATGTTCTGCGGCGAACATATCAACAGTAAATGGACCCCATCGTGATTGAGCGAGGTTAAACCATTTCTTATTTAGCATCCAATCGGTTGCTAATAACTCCTTGACTGTTTTCTGGTAGTCGGGCACAAGTCGAGAGAGCATGTCAGGAAGATGGTTATGTATTCCTGGTATGTGTATTATATTAAAAGCGAACTTGGCAATAATGTCATGCCAGCGGCTCACCAACTGTGAATCAGGGTTCATATCTTATAAGTATGTTAGAGACTTTTGATCACAGGCGACAGTAAAGTAACTTCCATAAAGGTAGTCTTTAAACTGTCTTAGCGCAGTAACTATAGCAAGGAGCTCTTGTTTAACGGTAGGGTAATTCCGTTGACTCTTATTATAACTCTTGCTAAAGAATTGTATGTAGCGCGGTTTACCATTTATCGTTTGGTAAAGCACTCCACCTACCGCTCGATCTGAAGCGTCGGTTGCTACTTGGAATGGGACACCATCCACAGGGCACTGCATGATGGGTGCGTCCATTACTTTACTTTTGACTAGTTTAAATGCATCATCACATTCTTTAGTCCAAAGCTTTCCCAAAGGGGTACTTCTTACCTTGCCAAGTAAAGGAAAAGTATTTCCTATGAGGCTCATATATCTGTAGTTGATGAAATGCAGCTTTTAAGTCTATCTTGAAAAAGATAGTCGCAACCTCCATTTTGCGTAGTATCTCGCTTATCTTAGGTAAGGGAAAACTATGTTGCGGAATTAGTTTGTTGATTGGCGACAGGTCTAGTACTACTCTTGTTTTACTAAACGTTCCATCAGATTTATATTGATCGACCGCTAAGAGAGCTAAGTTAACCGGGGTTGCATCATAATTGATTTCAATTAGACCCTGTTTTAACCAATCTTCGATTTGGGTCTTGACAACGTCTTTGTGTCTCCAACTCACGTAGTTATGTGAAGGACACTTTAACTTAGAGAAGTCGACGTTTGTTAAGTCAAGTCTAACGTACCCATTAGAGAACTTAAACATACACCAGTCAGTTATTGCAATCTTCTTGTTTTGTATAATTAAGTCCATAATTATATCGGTGAAGTGCGGAATCATATCCTTTGCTTCACCTTCCGGAGGTTTAGATATCTTTAACATATTATCATCTGACTGATCTTTATTCGGGTCTAGCCCATTAGGCAGACCAGTGAGTGTTATACCTAAACTGAGAAGATCAGTCATACCTATAATTAAATCGTATTTCTGAGACATGTCAGTAACGATTAGGTGAGTCTTCACTTCTCTACTATCTGACAGCATTATGTGTGCATAGTCAATGGCTTGTTCGCAAGTAGTAACTTTGCCATTTCCCAAGATTAAATCAGTTGTTTCGTTATGGACAGCCATATCTGTAGCGTAGGCTACTCGGCGTGAGATAGCAGAGACTTCAGCCCCTGGATCAAATAGTGCCATAACTTTTTCTCCATTTACGAAAACTGCTTGAAAGATACGTTCATCTCCTTTGGTATGGATTTTATTGAACATTTTCTCATAATCTTGCTCTAGTGCACACATATGGTACTGTCAGTGCTTAACTTGGACGTCCGGTAAGTCCTTGCAATCCTCTTTGTGCCAACCGTTAGTACCCTTGCAAGTAGCACACTCTTTCATAAAGTGTCCAAAATCTGGCTTGCCTGGTGCACATTTAACAGAAGTTTGAAACCTAGTAAATTCCATCGAAGTTTACAGAAGAGTGATACTTACGAAGTGAATAACATAGATGGTACTAGCGCAACTAATCTAGACACTGTAGAAATACGACCTCCGGTCAGTCTAAAACATCAAGATCAATTGAGATAATACATTGGTTTTTTTTTGTATTTTAAAGAAAACAGTCAAGGAGTTATTAGCAACCGATTGGATGCTAAATAAGAAATGGTTTAACCTCGCTCAATCACGTTGGGGTCCATTTACTGTTGATATGTTCGCCGCAGAACATATCAAACAGGTTTCTGAATATAGGTCGTTGACTCATCCTAAAGGTGATGCATTTCAGCTTGACTTATCAAAGCATAATGCGTGGGCTAACCCACCTTGTCAACTTATCGCACAGTTGTTAAATTATGTTAATATTACTAAATCTACCATTACGCTGTGTTGTCCCTTACGTAACTCCGACCCATGGATACGTGATTTAATTAATATGATTCAAGACGAACCTATTTATGTCGACCGTGAAACCGACACGTTTTTGAAATGGGTTCAGACTCAAATGAATAACTGCATGAATCTTCAAACTGGAACACTCCCGTTTCACTATTTATTTGGCCACTATAGTGAATTACAAGCAACGTTTGATAAAACTGCGCCCGAGAAACACGCTACCCCGTGGCTACAACCCTACCGTATCGCTTGATCTGGTTCTTTTCACAATCAGTACAGCGTCGGTATACTTCACGTATGGTTTCTTTCAGCGCCGGGTGATCAAGCCCTGCACGAATAGCCATTTTATAAGTATGCTCATATGCTCGATGCGTTAAATTATGTATAATTTTAACTCTACTTTCGAGCTCCTCTAAGTCAGTCAGATTCTGCGTAACGCTGGCTGGATGAACTATAGTCCTGTTGGAAAGGGCAACCTCAGTATCAGGAGGGGCAGACTCCTGAGATACATAATTGACAACATTGGATTGTTGAAGTATCTTCTTCAGTTGTTTCACAACTCCTGGCTGTTCTTTAAGCAGCGCTTTAAGTAGTTGAGTGCGAGCTTCAGGTTCTCTTAGAGTTTTGAGTCTTTGATCCATGGCCTTAGCTAGTTCCATGTTTTTACGATCTAATGCCGTTTCAATCGGCATTACCTCGACTGCAATCTTGTTGGGTGCATGTGTTGTACGAGTCTTGAGCTTTTGTTCAAACTCTTTAGACTCCTCTAGTTTAGCTAAGAATTCGGTTGAGGGTTTCCACTTAGTGGTACCTGCAGGACCGATGCGACAAACAATGGTGTGTTTCCAAGGCGTCTTCTTAATAGAATAGGATCCCTGATACAAGAACGTGTCGGTTTCACGGTCGACATAAATAGGTTCGTCTTGAATCATATTAATTAAATCATATATCCATGGGTCGGAGTTACGTAAGGGACAACACAGCGTAATGGTATACTTAGTAATATTAACATAATTTAACAACTGTGCGATAAGTTGCCAAGGTGGGTTAGCCCACGCGTTATGTTTTAATAAGTCAAGTTGAAAGGTGTCACCTTTAGGATGAGTCAACGACCTATATTCAGAAACCTGTTTGTTATGCTCTGCGGCGAACATATCAACAGTAAATGGACCCCATCGTGATTGAGCGAGGTTAAACCATTTCTTACTTAGCATCCAATCGGTTGCTAATAACTCCTTGACTGTTTTCTGGTAGTCGGGCACAAGTCGATAGAGCATGTCAGGAAGATGATTATATATTCCTGGTATATGTGTAATGTTAAAAGCGAACTTAGCAATAATGTCATGCCAGCGGCTCACCAACTGTGAATCAGGGTTCATATCTGTTAAGTATGTCAAAGGCTTTTGATCACAGGCGACAGTGAAGTAACTTCCATACAGGTAGTCTTTAAACTGTCTTAGCGCAGAAACTATAGCAAGGAGCTCTTGTTTAACGGTAGGGTAATTCCGTTGACTCTTATTATAACTCTTGCTTAAGAGTTGTAAGTACCGTGGTTTACCCTTTATCGGTTGGTATAGCACTCCACCTACCGCTTGGTCCGAAGCGTCGGTTGCTACTTGGAATGGGACGCCATCCATAGAGTATTGCATGATGGGTGTGTCCATTACTTTACTTTTGACTTGCTTGTGGCATGTGAGAAGGGTGTTACTTTTGTGGGCATGATATACCGGTCCTATTTCATAACATCGAGGTGCACCTTTTGAGTAGTTGCCTTGATCATAGTCAGATGACCTTTTCCATCGAACACTGACATCAAAGGTACCTATTATTTCATCATTCACATGTAGGCAGTGTCTTCATGGGATAAGATGCACCTCACAAAATTTACAGGTACACGCTAGCCGATACAGAAAGTTTTAGAACACCAAGTTGCTTTGACAATTTGTTCACTGATGAAGAATAGGTGCCTGTTTTGAGCATGTTTGGTGTCGTGCGCGATATAGTCCAGGAAAGTGACAATACCTCGTCTCCAGAAAAAAAGGTGTGATCAATGCTTGTGGATGTATTTCGGCAATCGTCTTTACTCATTGACTAACGACTCACGAGCATGTGGAGTATACTCATGAATTGGCTTTTTATCTGTATAAAAGTATATACTTCTCAAACAAATTGCTCAGAAATCAAATCGTAAACAAACAGAAAACTCCACACTGAGCCACTACTACCGGTAACTAGCGTATAGCCCTCGGGCCTCTGTCCCAAGTCTCCCAACCCAACTCTGCAGTATGAAAAATTATGGAAACAACAACAGTCAAAAATATCGACCGAATTTTCTTTTATTCACTGGAATTCGGTTTGAGAACATTTGTGTTCAGAAACCCAATCATCGACCGCAACGAAGAGTAACATTTTACTCACAAACCCCAATATTCACCACAATGTTCTCGCTCGAATATCTTTCTCTTGATCAAAATTCGTTTAGGGCTCAAAGATACCTTTTGTTTATATCTGTAAATATTTTTGCATCTCTACTCGATTGTGAAAACGAAATTCCTAAAATAATGATACCAATGACTTCTGCTTTTGTCTTCCACCATTGTTTGTCGATGTTCCATTCGTTTGATTTCAGTCTCGTTTGTTCTTGACATTGCCGTTTTATCGTTCAATATTCCATATCTTGGATTTAAGTCCGTCTACGAACATTTCATTGTGGTCAGAATACAAGTACTTAGATTTATTTGATTAGTTTAGGTTTATTACAAGTTTTACAGTTTATCAGAATAATCTGATAAACTGGGTTTTAGGGTTTTGCTGGTTTTACAGCACATGACTAATGACTCATTTAAGAGTCAGTCATTTTAGGATTACTGTTTATAATTACTAATAAATGAACAACGTCCCCCTCCCTGAGGAGGGAGAACGTTGAAATACAGTTATCTCGCGTATACTTACTACATTTTTAACTTACCATAGAAGTTGTTAGTTTATTAGTAATTACAGAGAAAGCTACAGAATATGAATTAGTCAGTAGCTGGCACATATTTTTGTTATAAGTATAACAATTGAAAGACAATGCGAACAGAGAATGTCGCATCAAAATGAACGATTTAGATTATCCGGTCGTTGGATTAACGACATGTGGACGACGAGGATGAAGAAAGAATCTACTAATACGAGTGAAACCGAAGAGCGAACATTTCAATCAAGCAGAACATTAGCCAGGGTCAACAAGGAAGGTCTCACGACGATCAAATGACGAAATCAGACAATCAGTCAGAATCCACAGATAAGTAGTCATGTGTGAGCACAGGTAGAAAGGTTGTTTTCAGTGTGAGACAAGTACAAATTGAATTGCAAGCTAATGAACTTAAATTGTATTTAAGAAGTTGTTAGAAGAAAGTTCTTTAGGATCCACAGTAGTGTAGTAGAGATGGGAAATGTACATGGTTAGTACCGACTCGGTTAGTACGACGACGCAAAGAATCAGCGGCATACTAGATTATTTTACAAAAGTTTTAAGAATGGGAAAGGTAAAAGACACAACGATAAATAGATATTAGACAACACGTCAAAAGACTACATAGCGGGTCCTCAGAACGTGAGCAGATCAATGACTTAAAACACAACTAAGTAGGAGTCAGGATTCTAAAAGGGTTATTTATTGGGATTATGACTTATAAACGAATAGACCGGTGTGTTTATTTAGAAAAGTTGACTTAGGATCTGGCTACGATAAATACCGACAAAGTAAAGAGGAAATAACTATCTAGGTGAAGCCAACTACGATCAGAATTGCATATAGGGTGAATTAGATAAATTAGATCGACAGAAGGGATATTAGGAAGCATACAGAGACACAAAGTAAGCACCTGTGAGTTATTAGGAGCATATAAGGGTGGGGGCGCACATAACACGAACGATGCAAGTAAATACAAGGTTAAATTGTGAAAATGATATGCGAACACACTCAAATCACTAGAACTTCCAGATAAATCAGGTCAACGGAGAGGATCAACAGTATGCACAGAAGGTGTGGTTGACGGCAGCTTAGTTTAGGAGTGCAATAACGAGCAATCGTTCTTAGATCGAGAAGCATATTCCAACAACCGCAACAGCACATGACAAGGACATCACGGGTAAGAAGAGTAAAAGAGGAGCGATGAGGGAAGTTCCCAACAGGGTCCTGCGAATAGGCCGTCATTAGGCCGGAGCAAGAGCTGGCGAGGAGTAGAACAAGAAGTGGCTCCGACAAATGAGGCACTCAACCATATGTTATTGTGGGATGAAGAGTAAGACAGCTGGTAGTGTTAGAGTAGATAGACTATCCACACTACTGATGTTAGTGTAGGAAATGAAACAGTCACGAGGGAACCCACGAGTTCCTCGGAGATCGATGTCGAGACGTTATGTGTTTGAAGGATGAAATTTAATAGAAAATGGATATTTATATTCAGTACTCTATCAGTTCATTCGCACACATTTCTAGTTCTCCATTGACAAACAACTCACCAACCATGTCCTACCCCGCCAAAGTCGTAGACAGCAACTCCTGAATCCTGAGCGCCGCAAGGAAGATGATATCGACCGACGTGGAACTAAACGTCGTCAGTCCCATACGAAATGCTCCGCTCCGCACTCAGGTCAGTCTCTGGGGGGCAAACAACAGACACATCTTGGGGCTCCACACATTATTTCCGCGGACGACAAGCAGCCACCAACAGCAAACAAAAAAATGGACCTGCACAATCTGACGAGGATGTCATATTCGAGGGTGAGACCAAGGAAGTACCCGACCTGCGTGCGGACAGCAGTCAGGCTTTTATTGGTGAACAGGTAGCCAGTGAAGGGCTGTCCCCTCGTTCGTCTCTGGATACTCCAGGGGCCTTATTTCCCAGTAATGACCCACCACGCCTCCCACCTAACAAGCGGAAGCGTCACCGGAACCGTACCAACAACAAGGAAACGGCACGGGAACAATCGTCAGCTCAGAAACTCACGGAGCTGATGACACAACAGCAGTCTCTCTTTGAAAAATACGAACAGAGGTTACAGCGCATAAATGCCGGACGAACTACAATAGGGCCGGCCGCTAAGGAGAGTTCTTCTGACGCACACGAACGGGTACAGGCAGTACCAGAGGACGAAGACAACCCTACCTTCCGAATTCAAGGCTGTGAGCGTCCGTTTTATGGACTCGGATACAAATCACCAGGGTCAGAGGACAGTTCAACCGAGGAGGATGATACTCTGTCTGTCAGTGAGAACACACCAACTTTTCAAGAGCTCGCACATGAACAAGTATTAGCCAGACAGAATCATCAAGGTAAGGAGGCGGTGAAGAATAGACAGGACCGATTAAGTACGAACCTGCGCCAACAACAGCAACGTCAGTGGGGCGAGAAAGAAGCGCCCAGTGAATATGTACAAACACCTAAACGACAAGAGAAGAGACAACAGTGCCTCCGCCCACACCGACTAGTATCGAGAAAAGGCGACAGGCGTTACACGCACGGATACTACATTTAAGTGACGAGCTATGCCAAGCAATCGAGGAGAATAACACGGCTCGAGCTGAAGCTCTTCGAGGCGTGATTGAAACACTTCGAGCTACATTAGAGTCCCGACCGGTAGAGAAGCGTCCCGTACCTTCACCACCTACGTGGCCTGATTGGCCGTCGAACAGATACTACCTACATGATATTATGGAACGGGACACAAGAGGGGCTCTCCTCGAGGCGTTCAAGAACGCACAAATCGCAGGACTGGACGAGAGTTGGAACCTTACATGGTTTCATAAGGTACTATCTTACTTCAAGGCGGAGAAGTCAACACTGGAATACATCCGCGACAACTCTGAACGGTTGAAGACATGCACACCTCAGCTACAGATCGAACAGATCTGTTCGCACGAAACACAAGCCACTGTCGATCCCGCGTTTCACAAGTTAGCCAAGGGCCAAAGTCGGAACATGCACACTCCTCTTATGGAACAAATGACACAGCTCATGGAGAACCACAGGAGGGCACGTGAACGGTGCCAGACAGATGCCGACTTCCAACAGAATTTAGTGAACCACTGCATTGTACAACTGTTAGAAGAAGCTCTCAACGGCCGTACGTATGAACGTACTCTACAGTTGCATCCCAAATGGCAACTGATGGAGACACACGAGCTTATACAGCTGTTGAGCCCTGACATTCAGGATGCACAGCAACGTACGACAGCACGATTCCAGGGTCGCAACAACCGCGAGGGCCCGACGACCAATGGAAGTCGCGACCACACCAATAGCCGCCCCAACCTACCGACGAGTAGACGACAAACGCAGAATTGGACTCAACGGCCCCAACCTACGGTACCAACGACTTGTGCGGGGTGCCAGGCACAGGCGCCACCAGGTGGTAGGCACATCCCACGGTGTCATCATTTCAGGGCGTCGCAAGCGGTGAGCGCGGAGGGTCGGGCAAGGCTATACGACAACAACCGTCCTTTGAGGGACGTACAATCGGTACACACAGACCGTCCACAACGTCAACCGCAGGACAGGGGCAGAATACATCCCAGACTAGAGACGTAGTCACAATACGTCCGACGCCTCAAGTACAGGTGAATGCGATTACACAGGACGAAGACTTGGCTCCACCATCGAAAGCTACAGAGATTCATATCAACACGATCCTTTACGAAGACTTCGAGCACATGACGTCAACACCAAACCACACCTATGAGACGTGGGGAGTCGGTAGCCGATCATGCATGAGAGGTGAGGGGTGTCTGAGTCGGATAGGAGCTTCATATTTGTTACCACGATTGGAGCAGTGATGGCAATACAAGACCCATTGCTGACGTCAGACAACCGAGTCTATATTCAAGTACAAATCAACGGACGTACGTTCAAAGCCCTTGATAGACACGGGAGCAAATAGAAGTTGTATCTCACAGACATCCGCAGACCTCCTTGGCCGACCAATAACTCCGGCACCACCTGGGTCATTTATATATTTAGCTGACAAGGCGGTGCGAACTCCTCGACTGGGGACGACGGAAGTGGTACCTATAAGGTACGGTACCAGAATTATCGACGGTTCATTAGAAATGATGAACTTGCCGACGGTATAGATGTCATAGTGGGGCAAGATATGTTGAAAGGCTTGGGCCTATACATAGGCGGTATCCAATCGCCACTTGCACCAATAGACCCCACAGAACTAGATGAGCTCCTCGAACCCATACCACGCCGACAAGCACCTAACACGACGGAACCCGTCGATGTACGCGAACGGTTGGCACAGGATTTGGAAGCCAATGCGAAAATTGCCGACAACGCGCGCTGTCGTCTGGAAGGGAGTGAGGTAACCATCCCAGTAACCAATGAACAAGCGTTGCAGATGCGGAGATCGACGCGTAACTTCGTATCCGATCGATGGCTCCCTATGTGGATGAACAAGTGAAGAAGTGGTTGACGGATTTGGTGATCACGAAACGAACGACACCAACGACTGTTGATCTTCCTCTCCTTGCGGTACCGACATTCGATGCGGAAGGCAACGTCAAGAAGGTACGCGTGTGTTTAGATATGCGTGCCGTTAACGCGCTTATTCTTGGTGACCAGTTCCTGATCCCCAAGGTCAACGAACTCATATCTCGCCTCAAGAGTAAGAAGTACTACACGACGCTGGACATATCGGCTGCATACCACAGGCTGCCCATCCATCCAGACTCACAATACTTATTTAGTTTTACACACGAACGTTATCAGTACTCGTTCACATCAGTACCGTTCGGTCTTCATGTACTCACGCAGCAGTTCCAACGTACCTTGAGTACGATACTTGATGGCTTACCGGTTCACCACTATATCGATGACATAGTTATCGCCAGTGACGGTTATGACGAACACGTTAGGACGGTGCAGAAGGTGATACAACGCTTAACATACCACAGTTTTAAGCTTAACCCCTGCCAGAGTGCCACTTCGCTATTTCCGAAGTCATGATCCTAGGGAAGAAAGTATCGGCACAAGGCATTGACATTGACCATGAAAAGCAGGCCAAGCTGATCGACTGGCCCACACCACTACGGTACAAAAGATATAGCCTCGGCGTTGGGTTTAGCAAATTACCTCCACGAACATCTGCCTAATTTCGCGAACACGGTTGCACCTTGCGCGAATTTTGCAAACTCAAACCAAAAAGGAGTTGATAGGTGATCGTTGGGCGGAGAGACATGCACAGGCGTGACAGGCAATGAAGGACGCAGTGGTGAATGCTGTGGCGTTACACTTTCCGGTCGACGGCATTCCTCTGAACTTGGAAACCGACGCTAGCGATTACGGTTTAGGGGAGCGCTATTCAATGGGTCAACGGTAAGAAACATTACTTAATGTTCTTTAGTAAGACTCTGAACCATGCGCAACAGAACTACGCCACACCTATGAAGGAGTTACTGGCATTGTATATGGACTGACACATTTCAGGGAATACTTGGATGGGCAACGGTTTGCGGTCTTCACGGACCACAAGGCCCTTGTGTATATGAACACACAGCTCAACTTAATCCGATGCTTCAGAGATGGCATCATATCATCGCGCCATTCAACTTTACCATATCGCATATACCAGGAGAGACAAATGTGCTCCCGGACATGTTAAGTAGAGTACACGAGGGACAGCGGAGCAGGACGAACTCGAAATAATGTATACAGACGGCTGGCAGTTATTCCCTAGTTACTTTTGAACAAGCGCAACAACACTTTGGACCGAATGACATAGATGTATTTGCGGACCCAACCAACGCTCAGCTTCCTCGGTTCTGGACGAAGGATGATGGGGAAGGAGCGTTTGCCCACGACTGGTCGATAGTCGATGGATGGATGAACCCTGCCTTGGGAACAGATACACAGGATGTTACGTGCAAGATACGAGCCGACAGCGCACGGGCCCCAGTATGTCTACCATGGGTACCAAGAGCACCATGGTTCGACCTGTTCAAGCAGTTATTGCAGACAGAACCGGTGCTGGTACCACGGACACCACACGTTCCTCAAGTACGCTAAGTACGCATGTGGGAAGACACCATGGGGTCATACCGTAGTAGCTACGGGTGGGTCCTCCCAACGGATTCAAACTGGACCCGCTGTTCTCACAGCGACTTGGTTATCACAGAACCAAAGAATACAAAATATGTCATGTGCTTAGACACAGCGCGAGAAATCTCAGTGGCACTGGCAGATGCAGAGGGTCAACCGGCGTTTGCACAAGCGAGTCCGGCGGAGAAACAGCGTCGTACGCAACTCACGCAAGCGCAACACGAACAAGGACATCATGGGGCGGCAGACACAGTCCAACAACTTCGTCAGAACGGTCATCAATGTTTGGCCAGGAGCACTTAGAATTAGCCACTGA
>LUCW03000097.1:20000-48168 GCA_001586965.3 Sphaeroforma sirkka | reverse complement strand
AAAGGTTACAATATCACTCCTGTGCCCCGTATACGCAATCGTAGCTGTATAAAGTCCCCGAGGAATCAACACAGTGCGACTATTGGCACCCAACGTTGCGAAGGTATTGTGGCTGTACTCGCGACACTTGTGTGCAGGATTTAAAAGATGTATGCGAGACAAATGTATTTCAAGTGGAACATTTGCGTCTAGGCTTTTCGTTGGGAATATCTCTTGCGCCGATTAATCAGGGCACTTCTGATGTAGAGGATATGGTGCTTTATCATTGGCGAGTGTAATATAAGTAAACGTTTAGATATCTGGATGTGTGTTGCTAGTCATGAGTTTCACAGTCCTTCATATTTAAGGAGTGCAGTAATATAAATCGATTAGTTGGCATTTCTGTGCCGCTAAAGCGCGTAAAGGGTCACAAATCCGTCGACATCTGGGACAGTTGCAGTCTACAAGCATGCTACTAGTGCTTTTAAGTCTTATTGTTCTCGTGTGATTTATTGTGGAGATGCTGCTAGTGTCTACAAGCTCTAGCGTATCATGGAGTACAGCCACTCCAATCGCGTGGCCCCTTATATACATACAAATCTCATCCATTATTTGTGTTCGCAAGCATGTAGTATTTCTACCTACATGGACATTTTACTACGCTATTGCTTATATAGCTACTTGTTGACATATATCTACACGTACACAGAAACCTGGACGGGTGCGGATTTTCTGCGAGTGCTTGTGAAGATAGAGCGCGGAAAGGCCATATCCACCGCGGGTGTTGATGCGAAGCACATTGATACGTTCCTAATGAACCAGCTGGCGTTGCCATGCCAACACGCAACTATAGGATGGAACTCTGTGGCTCTGGTGCTGCGCTCATTGCGGGCGCCAAATGTCAAGATGGCTTACAAACGGGTGCTGGTCAAATGGCTGGTAAGTATAGCGATCATTGCTCCGGGTTACGGATGCGTATACTTATCACCACACACACATATAGGTGCGTGTGATTTAATTTGCGGTAGAGGCGTTCGTTGCAATCGGGCGGGTACATGTCTGGTTCGTAGTAGCGCATAAACGTATCCTGTACCGCTATTTGTACAGGCTTATAGCGGAATCAGTTTGATGCACTGACTGATCTTGGGCTTGTGATCATGTACTCACCCGTGTATTCACACGCACTCACAGGTGATCCACTATCACCACATTCACATTCAAGGCGACCTCCAACAACTACGGGCCGACAGACAAGCATACTTGTACCAGGCGCTTCTCCTGGCTTTGAAAGATACCTATCTGTGTGGCGATGTGTGCCGTTTACTGTGTCTGCTTACTCGTGCTGAGCATGTCAAGCCGCGGAGAGCTGCGCAACTAGAGAGGATGCGAAGTGCTGAAGCTTACAAACACGTGGCGTACGAGATCGGTTGCCTATTGGCTGTTTACAAGTCATATTATCCCAGGTATGTGCGAATTCCTGACTGTTCGTATAATATATATATATATATATATATATATATATATATTATATTTTCATTTTCTCAAACAGCAAGAAGTCATCTATCGACATCCTAAGATAATCATTAGCCTCTACAGTTGGTTGCTAATAGTTTGCAAATACACGAACGTACACAAGGACTATCCCGTACCAGCTCATTCTATTTTCTACATAAATTGTCTGCAAGCGCGTACTCTACTGACAGCAAATACATCGACCCTCTGATTCACAGGCGCATCTCAGCACCCGACACTCCCACCTCACTGCTGCACCTGTACCAAGGGGTATTGGACCGAACTTCCCCAGTGTCTTGGCTGTCGTGTGGGCCCAGCTTTCCGCCGCCCGCGCACGAGGCCCATACAACCACGTGCGAGTACTTGCAGGAGACTCAGAACGCCAACGGGATGATTGCAGCCGATAACACGATGGCGTGTGGGGGCAATTGTGTGCACACCCAGAAGTATGAACACACGATTGCAGGGACAAAGAAGCGCGCACAGGCAGGCGATGGCACGCACGCACACACAAGCTTGTACAGGTTAGCTCACAAGCGGAAGCGCAAACGCGGTGGGGCACCTTCAAGCCAGTCGGATTCTGAGTCTCCGCCTGTCCCCTTGCGTATTACACCTGGGATAAGTGGCAAGACACACGGCCGAGAATGTGCACGTGATAGAGTACGCACACATACACCTGACGTGCAGGCAGAACACACTCTACACACGACCACACATGCCCAGAAGGATGGGAGTGCAAACACACACACACGCGCACATTCACGAGCTCACGCACGAGACATGGCAGGTGCACAAGGACACACTCGCACGCATCGACCAGAGCGCAGAGATAGCCGTAGCCGGAATGGGACGACAGCACAGGATAGCGTGCACACACCTTCCAGACCACAAGGAGGTGAGCCCCGCCCGGCATTGTCACCTCTGCAACATAGTACACAGGCGCGTGGTGGGATATCGGATGCCATGGAGCATGTTCCGATTCATACTGGGATGGTATTGCGCAGGGGTGCTGCCGATTTTAGTAGGATCCTGCAGCGGCGTCTGGATGAGAGCCGCATTGACCGCGCAAGTAGTGCGAAGGCATCATATCACGCATGGCTGCAGATCTGGTACAGCGACGCACAGCAAGTGTCCTTTGCCTGCGATTACATGCTGGCTATATTCCCGGAGAATAGGAGTGTGGTGGGGCTGGTGTGTGATGTGCATGCGACTATTTGGAGTGCTGTGTGTGAGTTGGTGCTGGGTGGTGGGGTAGGTAACGGAAAGGAGCATACCTCCGAGATCGACACATATGCCCACGACAGGCAAGGTGCGTGGCGTCAGCCAGCCGCTGGTGATCGACGCGAAGTGCTCATACGGGAACAGGCAGATATGCAAGAGAGTGCGAAAGTATGTGCAGATGAGGCTAATACTATTGATGGGATCAGGGCAGGACTGGCGCGTATGTCAGGGGGGAAGGCGGGTGTCAGTCGAGGATTGGTAGTGGAGACGGTACGCAGACAATGGTTATTACCGTGTGTGGATGGGTTTCTCATTGACTGTGCACGTACATACAAGTGTGTGGCTGTGAAGTGCACGGATGCAGCTCACTCAGCCGGTGGTTCTGTATCCCGTTTCCCGGGCGACCAGGGAGCACGCTCAGAACAAACCAATCCTAGTGTGGAAAGGGAAGTAAGTACTTCTACGCACACACAAGCAGAGGTGGACACACGAACACGCTGTAGTTGGGGAGACCAAAGCATCCGCACGCACACTGGCAAGCGTATGCCAGAACCCGATTCGAGCACCTACTATTCGGACGCCAGCAGGATTCCAAACTTCAAACAAGAAACTCGAAAATCTAGACGCACTCACTCCACGGCCTCACAAACCACACCACACACGCGCCATGGCATCTCCACAACTGCACCTCACACGCCCGTGCCCATTGCACTGTGTGTGTGTGGCACTTGCCCAACAACACCCCTAGACCACCCGTTCACATCCGAATTCTTTGAGCTTCTCTCGATGTACACTCCTGTGAGCACACCCCCAGGATGGGCAGCGAGGTCCGCACACGGACATAACGAGGCCGGGACAAGCACACACAAACTGGCCAGGAATGGCACGCAGACTGGGTGGGTGAGTGGGTGTGGGTGTGGGGTAGATGGCGGACTAATGAGTATTGTCAGTATGCTGCAATCGTGGAGTGATCTGCTGGTTGCCATGCCAACGCGGGACCCCAGCGACAGCGTGCGCCAGCGCCGTCTGCAGCACGCTCTGTTCGACACAGGCCACTCACTACTGTGCAGTGCACTCGCACGCCGGCGTGCACACAGCGGCGCACATGCACGCACGAGCACACGCCAACATCCGCGTTCACCTGCACCGGACCAGTGTGTCGCATTGACACGTGGCAGCACGGGCGTCAAGGGGCCGGTGTCTATGTTTGATATTGTGGATAGGCTGCGGGAAGCGACTCGACGCAGTGAGCAGCACATCACACCAGGGAGCGAGGTATGTGTACACGCGCAGGCTGAACTTGTGTGTGTGGACGTTTGTGACTACCCGTCCCTATCTGCGGAAGTCTGAGTTGCATTCGATCAGACGGTAGTGGGGCCATCATGCCGTTCTGTTTCACCTCAGCCGCCTTTGCTAATTCGTTCTCGTTGTGGCGGTTGGTTGTCGCTGTGCACGTGTGCGTAGGATGGGGTTGAAGTGTTGGCCACGAGCGTCACTGAGAGACCATGTGATGGGCCTGCTAGCCCGCACCAGGCCGACCAAGGTATGTAGTGTGCCGAGGTATATCCCACTCCCAGACAGTCAGGAGTTCTCGAGTTCGATACGGACATATCGAGCTACACAGCGTGCCAAACCTAAGGAGTGTGACCCCAGTGCGCTAGGTGCTACACGTGTGCTATAGCTGCACACCCTTAAGCGATACGGGAAAGCGACACAGCACAAGCGTACATATCTCATTTGGATTCACCTTGTTTTGCGTATATATATATATATATATATATATATTGTCTACAGAAGATGATACAGGGCGCGACGAACAGAACATCTCCGATAACTGTGAAGAACCGAATGTAGCGGTGCTGATGACATACCTCTCAAACTTGTTGTGTAGCTGGTATGTGCACATGGATATGCACTCTCTCGAGTACACATGCTACGCTTACTATCGCCTACACATGGCGGTCATAGATCCTTTTCGCCATGGTAGCGGTATCCATGGCAACAGTGATCATGGTAAAGCTAACCAGCACGTTGATGACGACTTGCCCGTATACTATGCCCACTTGCCCTTCCATGCCTACATGCGCGCCGTACGAGACTCCTGCCAAGCCGTTGCACTACAACACTTCGTGAGCGTGTGTTTGGCAATAGACGGCAATGCTAAATTTGTACAGGCTTCGTACGTTGAGGATGTAAGGGCCATTATCAATGACCGACGGTTTGCCATGGGGGACTCCGAAGAGTTATGGCTCAGGTATGCATACCAATTGAGCAGTGAGCTGGACGTATGTGTGGGTGGTGTGTATGTATTGGAGACTTATCTATTTAGAGGAATGTATAGTCGCATCGTTGCTAGTGTGTGTTGTGAGTAGAACACGGTGGATGTGTGTGTCGATGAGATGGTGGGTTTGATATGCTACATGTCGCCTGTGTACACGCAACGATAAGCTTCATTGCATTGCGGCAATTATAATCGAAAGTATCTTAGCGGAGAAGAGTTCACTATTAGTAGATAGGCATACTGCAAGTACCACACTACACAGCAGCCTGCGAAGAAACGAATCCCTGGTGCAAGGCTAGTATAATACTTCAGTAATTCGTACAGAACTTTCCAGGTGATGCTTACACTGTACTCGTGTTAAGTTTCCATTGCGATGTGCACGCTCGCTTGTGTTATATCGTCGGAGATTGCACCAAGGATGCAGATATCTTGCACCATGCACGTTAACAGTACGATACTCTAATGCTGCTCCTGACTGGGCTTTTATGTAGATTTAAACATACCCTTATCAGGTCGTCTGTAACGTCGCATGATATGTGCACCTAGCCCCCGTGGCGTATGCAGATACATGGTACTCTTTATTATTGGAGTTGTTCTGAGCTATAATATCTATTATGCCAAAACTTTTAGATCTATTTCACCTCTGAGACCATTGTCAAACTATAGTTGATATTCTCTGGGTTTGAAGGGCCATTCGGTTGTTGCATAGTTATACAAGATTCTCGTACAGCTGCGGTGATTATTAATATCATGCCAACACAACACACACCTCATCATTCAAATGTACCAGAAGGTCCATGCAATAGGGGTACACGCTTCTCAAGGTGGAGTATACGATACAGTCGCTCATTTCTCAAAGCAATCCAACTATCATCGTGTACAACTTGCACATCACATACTTAAATACAAAGGTAACACAACATCTATCTTCTGCTTCGATGATAGGTACTACATGGACCAGGGCTACACATACGACTATGCCACGCTCTTGATACAGCGAAGGCCCTGGCGCAGTCTCACATCGGTTGTGGGCGAATTTCGGAAGAAGGTAGTTCTCTGGTTACCTTACATCCGTATCCGTATAAGATGAAAGGGCTGTAATTATTGGTGCTTTACGACCGTTCATGCCAGTTTACTACCATTCACTATGCTCCTTCGCAGGGTGTTTTGGTTTAAGTGATGTATGAGGGTGGTGTACGGCATCTATATAACAAATCGTGATATAAACTTCACCTTTCCGAAGACTTTCTGAAACTTCATTGTAGACGTAGTGCAACAACTCATGAACTCAGCTACATTTTTATCACCTCACAGCACCCGAGGCCTGGAGATCCATCAGAGTACATTAGCTGGCTAAATACCGTTGGGTTACCGGCGATTGGTGAATTGTTTGGTCGTACTTAGACAGCTATGTAATATATATAGGAATATTTCGAAGCTTTTAGGCTGAATCCTCGTATTGATTGGAAGCAAACGGGGAATGCTTTCAGGATTTGTCAATGTTGTTTTTCAGCGCCTGATCATACGCATGCTGTGGTGCAATTGTAAGCTGAACTATAGCTTTCACCCCCGGGTAAATACCCTCCCGTATATTATTACTAAAGCGTACACAAGTATATGTCTACGACTGAGCTATTTGTATTTTGGGACAACATAGTTTGCCTACATTCAGACGTTCTGTATGTCAGTTTATATATGCACGAATAGGACTTAGATGCGTAAATATATAAAAAGTACTATTAGCAGTCGTTGGATTCTGCTGACTATATTATCTAATAATTGACAACTCGATGGCTCGATGCATGTCCGCATTTGTTCATGCAACTGTATCATTTAATACATGACCATAAACCACTTTGAAAGCATATGTGGTTTTGAAAACGCTAATTAATCCCGGGAGTCTTCGAAGAGCGTTTTCATATACCATTCCCAATGTGATACAATGTAAAAATTGGCTGCCTGCTTTCAATGATTCTTTATACGGCGATGAAAGCTTCTGTTACAAAGATTTATTACCAGTTCGAAAACGTAAAAACATTCCTATCAAAATCTTGTTGCATAGTGCAAATGTCCTAAATGTGTACATAATTTCAGTTGTACACCCCATCAAATGGATTAGCAAGAATAGCTCTCACGATTCAATATTGTGCTTGGTGCTCTGAAAGTATACTCCACATTTCCATGAGCATGGTTGTGCGATCCCCTTCGCTCAACTTTGCAAGATGCTTGTTTGTATTGATCATCGAATCCTCATGTACCATCATTTCTGTGAGTTTGAACCTCATGAGCTCACGGTAAATTTCCATCATCGACTTGCTCGTAAAGCATTTCTCGACTTTCCGATCATACACTGTACAATGAAAGGTTTCGTAGATAGTTGGATCCGCCATGAATCGCACCCGATTTCCATCTTTTGATCGTATCGTATGACACGACTTTGTTCGTCTCATCGTCAATCCTTTGAAACACGCATCATTCCTGGATGCTACCCCATTTACAAATCTGTCAACCTCAATCACATTAACCTGAATTGAGTTATCGTAAGACCTTTCTGACCCAGGCAACATTCCATTGATGAATCTGTTATCCATAATCGTGTTAGCTGGATTTGCGCTATCCGATGGCATGCCTGGGCTGGACGGTGTATTATTTATGAACCTGTCGACAGGATTCGCACTTCTTGGGACTTCATTCACTGATGATATACTAGACCCGGGCGAGACTCCATTTATGAGCCAATCGCCCGCAACCACGTTGGCTTGGGTTAAATCTTCTTCTAAGGACACGTGGGCCCCGATTGGCACGCCATTAACATATCTGTCGACATTTGGAGATAACGGCATCAGAAAATCGGCTTCAATGTGCGCACCAAATGTTTCTGGCGATGTGCGTCGGGGAATCACGGGATATTGCTTAGAAGTAGAACTCTCAACGAAGTCTTCTGCAATCGGCATAGACGAGCCGTCAAGACGGCCATCAGATGTGCCTTTGCGCATCGTTGGACTGTACATAGTCAATATGGTAGTCAAGTCAGAATGATGCGCCATACTGAGTCGATCCTCTGGTAACATTTGGACGATTTGATTTGCAATGCACAACTTCCTCATGTAGAGACGACTCTCACTTACATTCGCACTGTACCCTCGAGGAAGTGAACTCGGCATACTGAATGACCTCGAACGAGGCGATGTAGGTGCTGATGAGGTTTTCCTCAACGCCGAACAAGCTTCGTTAAAGAAAGGGCTACTGGGTGTAGCACTACATGTTGGCGCCTTGTCAAAGCTAGCCCTCGATGGAACAAGGGGGTACAGTGCGATGCTATCGTCGGTCTGTTCAAGTTCATTTCCTCTCGTTCCAACACGCGGTTCTACTCTAGTAGTCTCTGGGAAGAATGAACTATTCGATTCAAAATTTACCGAGAAAATCATCGATTCCGATGAGATTGGCTGGAACTCTATGAAGGCTGGATCAGTTACTTGACATATATCCATATACTTTGGCCCACTGTACGGAGGTACGTAGCGCGTCTTTCTGCGTTCATCATTGTCTGCAATATTCTTTTCCTCGACGCTGTCACTCCTGCAACGGAATCTTTTTATAGTTTGAAGTATGGCCATGTTGATGAATTGTTCTAATAGAAGTCTTAAAATCCAGGCTTATCGAGGTTGCGAACTACTTTTATGGCCTTCAAATGTCGTTATACAAATAGATATATATATATATATTCTTTCACAGCAATAGTATATGTCGCATCATTTTTCAAACAAAACTGTACGTAGAGTTTCGAGTTTCCGGTTTCGACAACACGAAAAGATTCAAGAAGTATTTTGTTTTTAAATAAAAACAAATACAGCAAACAGCACACAACTCGCTCGAATATTTATGTACTGTATTTTTCTAAATAAATTAAATAAATGTACTCGAGTATTTGAATACTTGCGTCATGTACATAATATCAATTTATTGAAATATAGCCGGGTCACGTTACTCACGTATGGTTTTGGACGGAAATTCAACGCTGCATCCATTCCGATAAACTCCGCCCGGCCTAAATGAATATTTCAAAAAGGAAACAAGGGTTAACTGACGCAAGTTGAGAACAGTGACGACTCATCACCTTTTCAAAAACAAATCTGGGCCGTATTTATATTATGTATTATGTGAAAATGTAGTAGTGGTATGGTACGACTGTAGAATATAGGATTGTAGGTCTATCCGTGATTTTTCCAGATTTCGACGTATCATACGTGTTCCTGAATTTTAAATTGATGACGACTCGTCACTACTTTTGGGACTAGTGATATATTTTGTTTAAAAAAAACCAAAAAAAAACAAATACAAATGCATATATTTTTAAATATGCGATAATATGACACCATATGTAGGGCCTGCTCTGCATCCAGACATTGGCACGCCCTGTCCCAGGACCCTAAGACAGGACGTCCCTGCTCCAAGTTCTCTGTCCTTACTGAACTCGGGAGTCCTAATAAGATATCTTGATGTTGTCGGCAGCACGGGGTGGCTTGGCGACATTGCTCAACGACATAGTGCCGGATGTCAAGACCGGCGTGCACACGGGAAGCTGGTGTTTGTCGAGAGCAGCCGGGTGGCCAAGGTAACTTGCGGTTTGAGGCTTTTACCGGGGCCCGGCAGGCCTGGACCTTCTAGACCTTAACTTTTGAGTCAATAGTAGGGCCTAGTGTGCCTCTAGAGAGTAGAGACTGAAAGAGAGTCCAAGAGGACTTTTGTACACTCTCTCTAAATTCAGAGTAGTGGTTCTACTCTTTAAAGTAGAGTAGAGAGTGGCAGGTATGTATCACAGTAGCAGACAATCAGACATCTACCTTAGTTTCCATATAAATAGACTAATAGACTAATAAAGTAAACTCGCTGACTCGGTGTACAGTCTACTACAATACTAAAGTAAATTGAATAAATTCTATTGAAAAATTAAATATGTACTAGTCTCAGCGGTCTGGTGACTGGTCTTGACTCTGTTTCCTGTTATCCTCCTTGTCATATCCTACTGATGGTCTGATTGGTCTTATTTTGATTTGGGATCTGGCATGTACGGTTTTTAAAACACACTGTGTCAACTGTCAGTGTGTTACTGACTCACAGTCACCGAAAGATTCCTCACTGGACTCCCAGGAGTCCCACAGCTCCCAAAGAGTCTTCTAGAAATACATTATTTTTGTACATACACTCTACTCTCTAGAGTAGAGAGAGACTGAGATAGTGAGTCTGAGAGTTGCAGCACACTAAAAATTTAAACCCTCCCGGGCCTCACGCCCACACCCCTGGGCCTGGGTCAGGGTGCCCCAACAGCATTGCGTAGGTATTGCCGAATATGTACGTTGAGGCTTTTGAGTTTTGACTCTTCACTTTTCGTTCTCGCTATACTTTTTAATGCTAAAATGTTTTTAATAAAAGCCTAAAGGAAGTCAAGGACGCGTCGCATCACGCATGGTTTTAAATAAAAATACCAGAGAGAGATTAGGGCCCAATCAGGCCAATCACGCAACCTAAACAAATTTTAGTTCAGACTCAAATATCTTTGTTGATTATTTTCCAGCCAATTAGGTTTTCCTCTTGCTTAAAAAAAATAAGAAATAAATAAAAATGCGTCCTGCAGCATGTAAATATGCAAATATTTATAGTATTCACCACTGCAGTAGTGCAGTGTCAGTCAGCAGTTAGCACTCAGCACCCCAACAGTTTTTAAATATGTACATTCATGCAGTACCGATTTGTAAATTTTTTGATTTTTTTATAACAAAAAACAAACTTTCATTGAATATGTGACAATTTCAATCTGTAGAAGCGCAAGTTGGGCGCTAATATCTGCCGAACATAGTCCACTTGAATGTACACGCAATGCTATTTTGACGTGACCCATGCAATTATGTGGTTCCGGCTTCAATTGCTGTGTAGATAGATTAACGAGGACATGCACGGATTTATTTGCGTTGAATCATTTCCCGTTTATACATGTCGTTGTAGAACTGTAGACGAACAGCCGGATAAACTTCTAAGCGACACGGTATCACGCATTCCCTGGCAATGCGTCACTGGGTGTATTCCTTCAGGGTTGCGGCAGGGGGTTCTATCTCTTGATGAACGCGCTATGTGGCCGTGCTGCAGAAATATCGAGCGTATACTTAGAAATGAACAGAAATGAACTTCGATAAACAACTGTGCGCTTAGTGATTATTTAACCACCTTCATTTGTGAGTGATTGATCAAGTCGCGATTCAATTCCATACAATAGCTGACCACCTCAGGGATACATCGTCCCCAGGAGAGAAAGCTGTACAGAGCATGCGACACATCAGGATAGTACGAGCACTCTTTCACGCACTACGATTCGAACTTACAGCGTGAAATTTCACGTTTGTAAGACATATTCACAAGCGGTATTAGCGGAGCAAGTCTGATGCGTGAGTACCCCATTCGATTCATAAATGTCTATAAAACACAGGTGAGCAAATGTACTACAATGTCCTTGAAAGTATCACGGGACGCATAGAAACTGAAACAAATTGATTTTTATATATCGATCTATAACATGCAGGCGAGGAAATGTAATACAATGTCCTTGAACGTATCACGGGATGCATAGAAACTGAAACGAATTGATTTTTATTTGTCGATCTATAACATGCAGGTGAGGAAATGTAATACAATGTCCTTGAACGTATCACGGGATGCATAGAAACTGAAACCAATTGATTTTTATATATCGATCTATAACATGCAGGTGAGGAAATGTAATACAATGTCCTTGAACGTATCACGGGACGCATAGAAATGAAAACAAAACAAGTTTCATATCACGATCTATGACGTACAGGTGAGGAAATGCACTACAATGGCCTTGAACGTATCACAGGACGCATAGAAATAAAAACAAATCACTTTTTATATATCGAAGCCTAGTACACATAAACCCGCTAGTGGTATTAGATAACATACCTTTCGCGCCTCCTAACATTTTGTTCGCTTGCGCATCTGATGAAATAAAAATGAGGAACGAGATATTGATTAAAAACGTGAACGTTGGCTCATAAAAATATGTTTGGGCGAGTACATTCTACCATGAAGAAAAATTCCACAGTGAAAGCACTTACAGCTGAGCGAATATTGCAAATGTTCCAATCACATGCGCGATAAACAACAGCTGAATCTATATATCAGATCTAAGACTGCGCCTCTCGAATTAAATTTTCTTTTCGGCAGTCTGCAATGAGTTCGTTCCATCTATTTTATATACATATATATATATATATATATATATATATATATATATATATATATCTTCCAGTGTGTGCCTTAGCTACTATCGAAACATAAACGGAATACTGACGTACCAACGAATACTTCAATGCTCTTGAAAAGTGGTGCATATACACTGCGGCTAGTTACATGCGTTATTCGCTATATCAGGATACATTTTACTTGATCTTTAGGAGCCCAGGCCGCCACATTCAACACTGTATACGTTATACTATATTTGACGCTGATGCGCCTATGAATACATCTTGTCGGCTGCGTCAAAGCACATACACAGCAAAGTGATATATATGTATAGACATATGTGTTAAAAATAGATGACATATGTATAGAATATTGGTCCAAGTTAACCCTAGACACGCAAAAACAAATACGGATAAAAACAGATATAATGGACGTGCACAGTTATAATATTTGCTACAACCTTGGATCCTTGAAACCTGTCGACTCGGAGCGAGCGCACTCATGCAATACTTCCAAACAATTAAGTACACAAATATACACAAAATAATATATATATATATTACCATACCTTTGATCGACTGCAATAGGTCGTGTATGACTTTCTGACTATTCTTCCCTGCCTTAGACACGGGTGACGTATTCTTCATGCGCTGGTTGATGATTGTCTCCGCTTCCGCGAAAGCCTCGGCTTCAGACATTTTTTTGCTCATCATTTCCTTCTGTACCTTGACAAATCTATGTAGAGGGCAAGCAATGAGAAGAGCCGTGCTTTTGTTTCTGTTTCATGTATATATACATATGTATATATATATTACATATATTACATACTGTATATATATATATATATATATATATATATATATATATATATATATATGCAGACTAATAAATTATGCTGGTGCATGATTTTCTGCATTCGATAGTTGGAATCATGCATATACGTCGAATACGCGAGTATGTACATGTACATACATGTACTCGATATCCACAAACTTATCGCACTACTTAGCAAGTCAAATCCTCACCGTATTCCTATAGCATCAAACCACTTACTCATCACATATACTCCTCGCAGAAGATTCGTACAAGGGTGTAGCTTCGGTGCCTTTGCCTACTTGACTGTCGTAGAACTTCCTGTGAAATGGATAACGGTACGCGATTTTGAGCAAAGACTTTCGACCATGCCATCATTAACACGTCATCAAATGAGGAAACATATTATTATTGGATGAAATTGCATGGAACAGAATGCAGAAAGACCTTAAACACAGACTATTTAGCTGCTCTAATAACTCCAGACCTATGGAAGTGGCGGATGTCTAGCGTAGATAGGAATGTTATCTCCTACACACTTAATCAGAAACAATCAGCATACTTTCTTAGCTTGTCTTCTGGAAATTTGATGGATTTGACTTTATTCGATCGTCCTGGGTAGTCATGAGGCGGTATAGCCACCATCACATTGTACAACACTGTCTCCTTCAATGCCCCTGACTCAACGAGACCCTTATACCTGTCAATGATGTAGATATCTGATTAACATATTTGCGTATATCATAGTCTAACGGAGATAATATCGAGAAAAAAAAAAAATCATCCATGCATGTTTATATACATAACATTCACACGTTCGCGTGCACAAACACTCACGCACACAAACACTCACGCACACACGCACGCACGTATACAATAATAATAATAAAAAACACAAACAAATACACATGTACGGTACATATATATGTATACATATATATATATATATATATATATATATATATATATACAAATATATATAATATATATATAATATATATATATATATGATGATGTGTGTGTGTGTGTGAAAAAATATAATATATATATGCATATATGGTTGCATATGCATATACATATGTACATGCATGCACACATCACACACAATATATATATATATATATATATATGCCTATATATATACCATAATCATGACATAACATAATATATGTATATATATTATATATATATATATATATATATATAATATAATATATATATATATATATACATATATATATATATATATAGAAAAAAAAACACGCACACACACATCATATATATATATATATATATGTTATCATGTCATGTACATGTATGGATGCGTTGGGTTGATGTGTGTATCCACAGGCATGCATATATAATATGCCACACGCATATGTGTGCACACAAGATCCATGCACATGCATGCATGCGTATTATAATGCAATGCCTGCACATACATATTAATATATATGTATATTATATATATATATATAATCAAACATATCTGTTGGTTGGCCTTGTTAATATATATATATATATAATATATGTATGTATATATATTATTAATAATAATATAATTATTATATATATATATTATATACATGACACATTATTTACATGTACATGTACACACATGCATGCACGTATGCACACATACATACATGCATATATGCATGCATGCATATATGTATTGTATGTATATATATATGTATATATATATATATATGTATTGTTATTGATGATGATGTGTGTGTGTATATTATATATATAATATATGTTCGTGTAATAATATGTATATATATATATGTTTTGTTGATGATGATGTGTTGAGACATATGCATATGCACAACATATGCATATGCACATGCACACATTATCATATGTATATATATATGTATTTAATAATATATATATATATATTACATATATACATATAATATATATATGTTAATATACATATGCATATCTATTTTATATCTATATATATATTCCATATCATATATATGTTTGTGTGTGATGATGTGTATGCTGTGCATATATGCATATAATATATACATACATACATACATACATACATAAATGTATATATATATATGCGTACATACATACATACATACATACACATATGTATTGCATACACACACACATATATATATATATATATATATATATATATATATGTGTGTGTGTGTGTGTGTGTATATGTACTCGGCTTGTTTGAAACAAAATATCAGGAGATAGACGAGCGAAAATCACTAGCACACTATGGATGAACACACTCACATGTATACTTGTTGGAAAGGAAATGAATGTAAAAAAAAAACCCCATGTTATAGCATTGTGCAGCTTCATATCGTGAAATACGCACCCAGGAGTTTGTCACCACGACTGTACAAAGTGAGCGTAACATATTATTGGAATTAAAACATCCCTTGGAATTGAATGTAAAGGGGAGTGTGTAGGTTATACAGCACCGATCTATACGAAGAGCTTCATTCATCTGCTCACCTGGGAAATACACGTGCCATCTTCGCTGTTGCTTGGCCAATTTTACTAAGTCACAGGTCCAATTGTGGTTCTATGACACAATGATTTCTTATCTTCTATGTGTATGTACTGTTGCCCATTTGTGGTTAAAAAAGGTTAGTATCACAGTATGGTGTAGTGGCCACTGCATTTCACATCATCATTGAATGGAAGTTCGGTCCTAATCTTTAGTATTTACTTAATCGCGTGTCTCATCGACTGTTCGATTTGTCATCAATAAAACAAATAGCACTCGAGTGTCTCTTCTCTTGTGTGTGTGTAAATTCGTACGTGGCTCTGTTTTATAGCGTCGTTGTGCTACTTGTTTCAACGCCAAGAGGTATTTATTTATTTAACTTGATATACACTAATTTAGTAAGAGAGGAAGACTACGTACGTATTCCACTAGTGTCTGTATACGAGAGCTCTGGATCGGTAGACATACTCGATTTTCTCAGCTCGTATTCACAGGCTGAGGCTGGTATACGTACATCTCAATCAGTGAAATATAAATCGCTGGACACTTGTAGGGGTATAGATCATCAGGAACTGAAGTCCGACAAATATATATAGCAATGTACAGCTTATCGAATACTCTAAGAGTCGGTGGTCAACTCACCATGCGCTATGGCTTCATACACACAGGTATTTGACTATATATGCATGAAACCGCTTCAGTCAAACTAGTATGAAGGTACAATACAAGAATTTGTGGTGGACCCCATTGTATCTATCTATCTATATATATATATATATATATGTATGCATGCATACAATATCAACATATATATATATATATATATATATATATATATATATATATATATATATATATATATATATATATATATATATATATATATATATATATATATTACATATACATACATACATATATGTATTATATATATATATACATAATATATATATGTATATATTATATATGTATATATACATTATGCGTTATTATATGTAATATAATAATATTATGTAATATTAATAATAATATTACTGCATAATATACTATGCTACATACATTAATATGTATGTATGTATATAATGTATTAATATGTATATATACATATAATATATAATGTATAATATACATGTAATGTACATGCATGCATGTACATGCATAATATGTGCGTATGCACATATTGTGCATAATATAGCCAAGGTATGGATGTATATATTGGCTAATATATATGTAATATGTATAATCACATACATCATACAATGGTAATTTGAATGATAGGATAATGATGAACATATGTTGACCATTGCATGTGTGCATGCATTGCTTTGCTGTTTTTTGTGCTGTTGCTGTTGTATGCATATGCGTATATATATAATATATATTAATATATATAATAATATATATATATATATTGCATATAATATACATACATATGTATTATGTATATATATATATATATATAATATATATAATATATATATATTATATGGCTGTATATACTGATAATGATGTATGCGAACATATGCATATATATATACATTGTTCTTTTATTGATGTGATATTATTATTATATATATATATATATATATACATGCGTGTGTGTGTGTGCATGAATATATGTATATATATATATATATATTTTATTGTGATATTATTATTATTATATATATATATATATATATGTGTGTGTGTGTGTGTGTGTGTGTTTTTATATATATATATATTATTATATAAAGATAATTCATATATATATATATATATATATATATATATATATATCTTTGTGTGTGTTTGTGTTTGTTTGTGTGTGTATGTTTGTGTTTGTGTTTGTGCTTTTAGCAAGCTTCGAACAATGTTTCTAACTCGGACTATTTTTGCCGCATAATTCAGCGCATTCGGCCAGCCATCGCAGTTTACACACAACTTCCAGGCGATGTGCGGCTGCTACGGCTTCTGCACCGTCCACATCAGGAAGTCCTTCATATCCCGAATGGACACCTCAATCGCGGAGGACAGGTATAAAGCACCGGTTTAATTTTTCTTTATTCGCATGTTTATTAGTATGCATATAGTTTGCGGTGTTTTAAATATCGATGATCTGTACGTATGCGTGTACAGGGTTCTGTTTGATACACATGTTTTTGCTGCACGTATGTGTTTGGATAGAAGACATGCCTGTGAAATTCTTTTAGGTACATAAAATACACAAGCACAAGCACACACGCACAAACTTATATATATATATATATGTGGATGTATGTATGTATGTATGTATGTATGTAAGTATGTATGTATGTGTGTTCAATATATATGTATATATATTTATATTTATATTTTTATTTTTATTGAAATATGTGAATGTATATGTACATTCATATATATATATATATATATATGTGTGTGTGTGTGTGTGCGTGTGTGTGAAATATATTAAGGTAACATGGGAGCTGAGCTCCGTCGTCGTCTGTGTGCTTCTGAGTACGACGTACATTTTTTGGGTGCATATTTTCCTCAGAAGGGTGTATGCACATGCTGTATTGGTTAGCGTATTTTTATGTCACTATGTCGTATTGTTTATGGTTACATATCGAACAGGCAATCGACTGTATATTCCTGTGAATCCCTCTACTTTAATTTATGGCTCTTGGCAGGCTCTATACATATATGACTCTCGCTGACTGGGGATGTATATAGAAGTCTTCTAGGCAACGCTTGTTTGCCGAGTCCAGTATATATCTACCATCCCATGTCTTCGACATCTGACACAGAGTGTTTTCGTTAATAAAGGTGTTGTTGGTTTCAAAAAGGGTATGCTGACTGTATGGTCAGAAGAGGGAAAGATCCTGCCTATCACTATTTTACAGCTGGAGGACAACCAGGTAGGTCCGATCGTTCTCATATATGAATAGATAAAGTATATTAGATTATATATTTGATATATATATATATATATATATATATATATATATATATATATATATATATGTGTATAGTGACCAATGTGTCGTATGTGTGTATGTATATACTTCCAATGGGTTCTATATACAGCCAGCATATCGCTATGCTAAACCTTTTTTAAAGCAGCTTGCTTTGTGTGGGGTCTAACGAGGGTTAACTGCCATCTATCACCATAACAACATATCTAAATCACTCGATATGCGAGTTAATGACACAGGCATACATACAGTACGAGTTTTTGTCATATTTGTGACTATTCAGTTGATGTACGCATACTTGCTTGTTTTCAGTATGTGGACCATAGCTAGAGAATTGCTATGCTCATGGCTTGCCCGTGCTCAGTCATCAGCACACAATCAGCTACCCTTGGTGATAGTGAGTATCACCGGTTGTCTGTAGTTGAGTTACATTTTTATTGATACTCTAGCTGTGTGTTTACAGGCGGCTTTGCACATCCTGAATGTGTTCCTACAGTCGAATAAATTATCCTGCACACATTATACGCGTGGACTGGTTTGTACTATGCGATGCCAAGAGGTTCTCTCATATATATATATATATATATATATATATATATATATATGTATCTGTATGCATATGTATATGTATATATATGTATATATATATATATATGTATATATATGTATATATATATATATATATATATATATATATATATGTATATATGTATATGTATATATATAATTACATTATTATTATATATTATATATATATATATATATATATATATATATATATATCTATATCTATATCTATATGTATCATATATATATATATATATATATATATATATATATATATATATATATATATATATATATATATATGCATATGCATGTATATATATAGATACATGGATATGAATACTCATTCAAAGTGTATTAACGAGTAAGTGTAGTATCTGCTTACGCCCTTGCTGTACGCTGAATCTAGTTGGTGTCAAACCTATGTATACACAGTGCGTGTAATAGCCATCTATTCCAATTAAGGATGAATACGTATGTATGTGTTTACGTCCATGTGCAATTCTCAGTGAATGTTTTATATTATATTAACGTTAATGCGCACTAGCCTTGTAAATATGTTCGCTGGTAAATCTGGTTTGCAACAGCACCCCAAAGCACACTTCTGGCAGTTGTACACTCAGGAACCAACACGCACCTGCAAACCACTCACAAACATTGGAATTTGGGAGTATATCCTGAAAAGTTGTGCTAATTGGGTGGGTTTTAATTTATTTTTTATTTTTGTTGTGGCTTTTTAGGTCTGCCAGGCCAAAACTATAGAGAAAGAAGGGAACGCAGCGCTGCAAATTGGAGCCAGGGAAGTGAAGAAAATCCACAAAGTGTCCATGCCACAGATAGGCCATTTCAAGGTATGACCTCTGCTCGGTTAGTGATTTAGAGAGACATGTGTCGGTTAGAGATAAGTTATACCGTCAAAAAGTGGCTATATAGACGTCTGTGTATGTTTGCATATGCCGTGTGTGTACATATGGGTACTATATCTTAAGCGCAGCTTTGGGTGAGCGCATGCGTCCTGTTTGTAAGGGAATAGGGCCGTTCATGGTTTTGGTGGGGTCTGTATGAGTGCACCCAGAACGAGCCGTCCAGGGTGTCTGGAGCAATCCGTCACCCGAATTTGATACGCTAATAAACATCGGGTCGCATTCGAATCCGGTCCACCGAGATTTGGAATAGGACACGTCTCATTAAAATCGTTTTTTGCCTCACTGCAATAGCACCATGCGAGGTGTCCTTCCGCCTTCCTTCCAAGTTCAGTAAGAAATCATACACGCATGCAACTACCTTACACCCAATAGCACAGCACACGGCCCTTTGTGTATCTGGGTTAGGGCTCGAGTCCACCCCCTGTACTCACCCATTACCGATGTCACGAATGGCATGTGTAGTTTGATCTTTTATTGCAGTTAATCCAACGATACGCCAGAACATTAGTTTTGTCCAGTTAATCGGTCATGCTTTGACTCGATTGCCCTGTATTCCACAGCCGATAGCTATACAATACAATATTCACCTCGGACACACACATACACTTGCCACTGATTAATCCCCCCCCCTTCCCCAAATGGCACACCCCACACCCTCGGCTGCCCTAACTAACCCGTTCTCTCGTGCATTGATACCTTATACCCACGCAGCACGCAGGTAATGGGGTGACCCTGAAGAAGAAACTGCTGGACTTTCGCATCACACCCGATGCCACTCTCCCTGTGGGCACTCCCATCACTGCCGCTCATTTCGTACCAGGCCAGTTTGTGGACGTCTGCGCTACATCGTAAGTGGTTTACCTATACGTATGTATGTGTCTTCATTTCAGCTTCATTGGTAGCTCTTGTATGCATGTATTTTTCTGTGTGTGTATGTACGAGTCTGTGTGTATGTATGTATTTGTCTGTGTGTATGCATGTATGTTTCTGTGTGCATGCATGTATGTATGTATATATGTACCTGGGTCTGTTTATTTACATGTCTGTGTGTATGCATGTATGTGTCTGTGTGTATGTCTGTGTGTATGTATATATGTGTCTGTGTGTATGTCTGTGTGTATGTATGTCTTGTGTATTTATGTATGTGTAGGCATATCTCGCTTGGTTACATCAGTTTGATTGTCTACCACACCTGACACAGTGTGGGCGTCTACATCCATATCCTGTAACACCTACATATGAAATCTTGTGTATGCACAACATGCTCTCATTTGTAGTACTTCTCTGTGTGTGTATATATTTCCTGTGCGATTATATACACTAGTGTATTGTCTGCGAGTCCCAACCTAAGGCGAATCTCTCATTTACTCGACCACCCGAACATGTAATTTAGGTACATGCTGCTTGTGTATGGCGCTGTCTATAGTTTGGGAGCAGTGTCTCAAATATTATAAATGTTTAGTGTACACGCCTCATATTTTCCGGGGTTGTAAATTAGTATTTTTCTAGGTATGCTTTGAGAGAGTTGAGTATATAAGCTCATACAAGCTACTGCATTCTACCCCGTCCCATTTGCCCTCCAACATGTATGTCCATCATCCATCCTGAGATGTGAACTCTGGCAATCATTTCATCTCGTTTTAGGAAGGGCAAAGGCTTTCAGGGAGGTATCAAACGGCATGGAATGAACCGTCAACCGGCAACGCACGGAAACTCCAAGTCCCACAGAAAAATGGGTGGTACCGGAGGTTGCCAGGTGGGTCCTCAACACGAATATATATATATATATATATATATATATATATATATATATATATATATATATATATATATATATATATATATATATTGTATATATATATATATATAATATATGTATATATATACGTATATATATATATATATATATATATATATATATATATATATATATATATTATGTATATATATATATATATGCTAATATGTAATATATATATATATAATATGTATATATATATATGTAATAATATGTATGTATATGTACATAATATATTACATGATATATATGTATATGTATAATATATATAATATTATAATATATATATATAATATATATATATATATAATAATATGTATATATATATATATATATATATATATGTATGATAATATATATATATACATATATATATATATATATATATATATATATATATATATAATATGTATATATATATATATATATATATATATATATATATATGTATATGCTATATATATATATGTATATATGTGTGTGTGTGTTTTACATATATACATATATATAGAAACCCGTATTAAGTATTGTTTTACGCATTACATGATTGCGTATTAGAAATCAGACTTTAATCTGCACTGCCGAACAAACATCCTCTCAGGACCCTGGACGAGTCTTTCCGGGGAAGCGTATGCCTGGGCATATGGGCAACACCCGCGTGACTAAGCTTAATCTCCGAGTGTATCGCGTTGAGCCACGACACAACGCTATATATGTCATCGGTGCCGTACCGGGTATGCGGGACGGGGTTGAATTGTACTTGTATGCGATTCCACGTAAGAATTCCATTGCAATGCCTGTGAAATCTTCACACTTTTGATCGCTATGATGTCATTAGAGTGCTCAGAGAGAAGATATTGCTGGGTTTGCACCGTCGCCAGTCGACGTCTGAGGAGACGCCTAGCCCCCTTGTCATGTCACCTACTCACCTTTGGCCTTTTATTCCTTGACTTTACACCCACACGCGCATATGCTATACTTACCTTTTGTCTTTCCTATCTTTTCTGCACCCACACACGCATATTATACACTACAGGGCATAAGGAAGCGTACGTGCGCATCACAGACTCGCGTCGTAAAGAGTTTCTGCAGCCTCCGCCTTTCCCAACCCACATTCCCAGTATTCATGGACAGGCTGCGCCCGAAACCACAGCTGATCTGAACGTGCCGATTATGAAGCAAGCGTAAGCACACACTGGCGCATTGGGCGTGGACGTGTGTACACGCGACTGTGGGCGTGTATATGAATTGATGTATGCGTCGGCGTAAGTAGGAGTGTGTATGGTAATAAATGATAAAGAGTATGGTAATAAAGGATGATATATGAAAACGCGTATGTTAATCGTTTAGGTCGTTTAGTGCCATCCACACACCTATGCGCGTGTCATTGTGGAGAAGGCCTTTCTGCGGTGCACAATGATAGGTCTCTGTTTGTAACGCGGCGAAGGTCGGAGCGGGATGTCAAGAAGTATCGGTCAAACGAAACGATACCAATAGATACTTTTTTGTACACTAGTGCAGGAAGTCTCCTATCAGTACTACAAATATCAGTCACTGTTTAGATTGTCGCGATAGCACGATGCCATGAGACAACTGCGAAAGAAACAGCCCTCGATGGAACCTGATTCGGCGCAAGAGGACTGCATGGGTGCGACATTGATTGGACACCGTTAATAGTGCTGCCAATGTAGATGTTCGGTACACTACTGAAGGAATGGGTAGGGAACGAAGTATCGACGGGCTTGCTTTGGCTTAGGAGGACTTCATCAGTACCACAGTGATCGGTCTCCGTTTGAAACGCGGTCAATGCGGAAGCGCAACATCAGCAATTAATGTTTAAAGGATTAAGTCATCGATGGGCGTAGAAGACCTTGACGCACAACAAGTTGAAACAGAGCATATAGCGGTCAATACGAGCTATTTACAGAGATGGCAAGCAGACAAGCAGTGGACGAACGAGCACGACTTGATGCGAATAATAGAGAACACTTAGCACTAGTAGGACCCCTTTAAAGGGAGTGTTTTATGGCAAAAGATGGCGAGATAGTCGTAAACTGATTCGCATGCTAACAGTGGGGATGGCGTATACATCGTCGCAACGGTGATGCGGCACCGTTTGTATGACGGCTTTTCTATAAGTGCAGTGCGAAGTAAGCATGTAAAGGGAATACTGTTCATATGTACCTGTGTGTTATGGATGGGAATATAGGATACACGAGAAAGGATTGAGTAATGCCATAGATCTTAGCTCTTGGGTGTTTTGCACCGTTGAGAACGAGCTATATATATTGTTCAGATAATTTATAATCTCATAGAATGCTATGAGTTACCTTGACTCCCAGGTGAATAGCACTGTTTGAAAGAACCAGCTATATAATGTTAAGATGGGTTATAATGCCATAGAATGCGATACGTTATCGTAGGTTCCATGTGTTTTGCACCGTTTAAAAGTACGAGCCATATAAAGTGTTCCCAGAAAACCATATCATTCAAGATCATAACGCACCGCACTGTTTTTAACAACCACCTCAGTTTTTAGTCGTCAAACATTACCATTTATTCAGCGATATTGAAAATACAAACACCATGGTTCTAATATTGAAAAGAAAGAGAGTGATAAGACCAGTTGTAAATGATTGATTGTAGCCCACAAGGGCCCGTTTATGCTCTTTATTTATACATTCATCTGATTTGACTACTGTTTAACCCAAAAACCAGGCCAGAACCTAAACACATGCGAAACGAAGAGGTTAGGTCTGGTATTGGGTTCTTCCGATCCTTACGTGATATGAAAGTAAGATTTCCGAGCCGCAATTATGCGAGCCAAGCCCTTGTTTCGCCGGGTTCGCTGACGCGACCGGTATGCTTGGACTCGACACCTGTCCTAACTCACTTATGAACAGGTCCGTTTCATCTCGCTATCATATCAAGGTAGGAATTGGGGTAGGCGAGAACTGAAATTCACCAGGTTCAGCTTCATATCGACGATACTTAAGCCGAGCAAGCTGGCAAGAACGATAAGCACAAGTAGCGTCATCGAATATCAAGTCGATTGTCAAAAGGCACTTATTAATACATATTCAGTCATAGACTCGTACCATCCAAGAACTCTGAGGACAACATTCACAGTTATCTTTTGTCATATTTTTATTCTTATTTTAGTAGACGGTAGAGGAACAACTTTAGGAAGAGTCGTGGATGTGCAAATACGACTTCAATAAAATCACAGCTGTCTCTATCAATTTTATGATAGAATTTAAAACTGCAACTACAGTATAGAGCAGTCCAACAAGACCTCAGAACGGTGCAATCAGTGCCAGTCACTGCAGACGTTGACGTGTATGGTCTTAAAATATAATATAAACAGCTGTATTCTATTATTCATGTTGTCATTGTTCGCTTGCTTTCTCTACGAGTAGAGTAGCGTTTTTGTTGAACTGTACTTCTTCTCACAAATTATTGGCGAGGACTGAGAAGCACCGTGCAACACTAAAAATTGAAATAGTCCCGAGACTCTCTCTCTCTCCCTGTCTCGAGTCCCAAGCCTATCAATGAATCTCAACAACCAGAGTTGCAGTTGACAATGTGACCTCATACTGTGAAGGTATACTGTATTTAATATAATGAGAATGTACTGTATGTAGTGTTCCTTCTGTGGATATACGATAAGCATTGAAACATATGTGTGTGTACATAGGGACATCAAAACCATCATAGAAACACATGTGTGAACATACAGAGATAACATACCCATCATGGATTATTGATTTGTATATGACTTATAAACACACATACAAAATCAGAAGCATATGCATGTATGAATAAGATTCCACAGTACTTGTCGGCAGCGTGATCAATCTATTGATAGGGCACATCCGTTAACTGCGCAGTTTGGTGTCGAAATTTTATATCCCACACTTGACACTCAAGTCCACCATAGCCTTCTAAAAGGACAGCAGGGCTGAGAGTGTCCTTCCGCTTACTGCACGATTGGGGTTCTAACTCGTAATACGTGATGCATGGATGATACAATACCCATAGGCAATGCCACCAGTACCTCCTCAGCTCACCAGAGCCTGAACTAGATAGCTAGTAATTGTCTTCTGCCCCAGAGGCTCAGGGCACCAGAGACTGGGCCAGTCCTAGTCCTCTGGTTCGCCAGGTGATAAACACAGCCTGGGTCGATCTCTCCTATATCTCGATGGAGAGCCCACATGCGTGGTTGACTCCGTCGTCAGCACATTCCTGTCACAACCACTCCTGCTGTTGCCGTGGCTGCTGCTACTACTTTGTTTGGAGTTGTTGGAGTTGGTGTTGTTGCTGTTGCTGTTGTTACTGTTGTTGTCTAGGTGGTCGTCATCGATAGGATAATCCGTATCCCTATCACCACTAACCTGGTTATTCGTTTTGGTGGTGTTGCTATAGCTGTGTGTGCTGTTTGTACTGCTTTTACTACTGAGCATCCGCTCCGTACTCGCCATCGTCTGGTTCGAAATGGACGAGAGAAGACTCTTGAGCCCACTGTCCCGTACATTCACCCCCCCCCCCGAATTCCCCGCTCCCCCAGGGCCTTTATAACCGTCACTGTGCATCCTCACAGCTGACTGCCGGTGTGTCGATTGTAGTCTATCTGCCTCCTGGCCGGGTCTATCCCCTGTACCGCTCCTGTGCTCTCTCACGTATCTGTCCTCATGGTCGTTGTTGCTGTGGTTGGTGCTGGTGGTACTCTGCGGGGCTAACATCAACTCAGTCACAGACGAGGCTTTGGTCAGCAGTCGGTTTCCGTCCATGCCATCATTGGGTAGCCCTGCGTATGCACCGTGTGTGTGATGTAGTAATGTATTGCAACATAGATGGTATGTGTGAGTGTGATGATAGTGTGTCGGAGGGTTGTGAGCCTTGTTTGTGCATTAGACTATCGCTGGTTGACGTGAACGATTGTGGCGTGGCATGTGAAGCGTATGGGCGCACGTTACACAGGTGGTACAATTGATCCCTAAACTATTACCACTGTACGTACAGTCTATCTGATTGACCGACTACTACCATTGTGTCTACCTGATTGACGATGGCGGTGAACAACGGTGCAAAGTCGTATTAGAACGAGTCATGTATGCGCATACACAACAAAAACATACGTACACTAAACAATCATATGCACACACTTAACAATCACACCCACACACGTAAAAACCACACCTACACACTTAACAATCACACCCACACACTTAACAATCACAACCTCACACTTATCAATCACACCTACACACTTAACAATCACACTCACACACTTCATAATCACATGAGCATATCTATGAACCACATGCATATCTAAGAATCACATGATACAAGGGCGTTTCGGCCACGCATATACTTACTAAACCCCTGACACTCAATAACCTACCCTCCCCTCGCGCCAGTGGTTCTGCATCGCCACCTGTAGCCACACCCCTGCTCGAGTTCCGCACCGAGCCATCTAGAGATGTGCCGTATCGCTCTAAACCGGTACCTTCTGCACGGTAAAACGGGACGGGTTACTATACCGTACTTTCGTACTAGCTGTTATCTATATGCCCTAGACCATTCTGGTGGGGTGCACCCAATGCTAATATAATAAATGTCCATGGCTGCAAGTGTGCTTAGGATATCAGGGTTTAGGGTTTACCCGCCCCAGCGCCTACTACGGCCGGTACCGTCACTAAGTGTCCCCGAACAGGGGATGTACTACTGAGCTTCTACATGTGTGTCTACTACAGATGAGACGCCACGTGCGCGTCCGCAGAACTACGCAGAACTATTGAGCAATGCGCACATATGGACAAAAAGCATATGCGACCATCTAAGGCTACGATTAACCAAAGCGACGGGGAAGCAAGGCAGCAAGGCAGCAAGGCAGCAAGGCAGCATAGAAACGGCACTCACCACAAGCGATCCGTGAACAGTATGCGCACATGCAGCAACCCCCCTCCTCAAACCCCCTCAAGCCCCGACCCTACACAGTCACATGGTCAGTGCGACTAAAAACATAGATAAAGGCCACATACAACATTAACTGATACATAGATAGATACCACATACAACACTAACTGATACTTAGATAGATGCCACATACAACATTAACTGATACATGATAGAGGCCATATACAACATTAACTGATACATTGATAGATACCACATACAACATTAACTGATACATACATAGAGCACACATACAACATTAACTGATACATAGATAGAGGACACATATAACATTAACTGATACATAGATAGATACCACATACAACATTAACTGATACATAGATAGAGCACACATACAAGATGCCTCTTCAAGTATGTGTTAAGTCTCTCAAGTATGCATCATGCATGTCAGGCACTCGATGTGCTACACTT
>LUCW03000097.1:0-7500 GCA_001586965.3 Sphaeroforma sirkka | reverse complement strand
TAATAATCATTATTTGCACATAAATAATAATGGCACTGGTATATAATCTATACTTCTTTAAGTTTTAGTGAGTGAAACAAGGTGGTGAGTATCCGCGATCAATGAAGATGAGAAGTGAAATATTCGATAACCTATGTTAATTTATATGCGAATAGGATTGAGTTTTCTAATACGAACAGGATAAACTAAAGGTGCAGTGCTCTCTCTGTCTATACATACTCGTCAAAACCGTCCATTGAACCAGGCATACTAGACAGAACTGAACGTCTATACATGGGTTTATTGCTTATTATTATTCATGTGGTATATACAGTGCGATGGATGAACTTCTCTCGCTGTAGTAGAGAGAGCGACATCTATTTACATCAACTTCAGCTCTGTTTCATTTCCGTTTCATATCACCTGTAAAATAAATCAACTGTATTGTTCTTTTTGAAAGGACCTATGTACATATGATACAAATTATCGAGAATACTTTTAAGCCTGCCTTCATTATGACTTCCTTTCCAAGTTGCCTGCAGTACGACTGCCTGTTCTTACTTGCATATTTTATGAATTTCGTCATGTTTTTTCCACAAAGTACATATGCATGTAAATATTCACTTGTTGCTGTTCTGTTTTAAAAAATAGAAGCCTCGAATTTCCCAAAATTCGGTCCTTACTCTCTAAATCCAAAAGTCGGCCCAAAAAATGATTATCACAATTTTGGCGCCAAAAAATCATAAAATCCCAAAATTCGGTAGTAGTAGCTTTATCTTAGGTTTACGATATAAGCAGTCTTTAGTCCTCTTCGTCCTTGTTTTTCATATGTTCTTAGTGAGAGTCTCAACTCTAACGCTGGACGTGGACTACTTTTATAGTCCGCCGGGACCTATCTCTATCTATTCCCGAGCGAACTTGTACTACTAACATCCTAGGCTATTAACTATAGTTATAACACTCGTAGTGAGAGGGAAAGGCACGGGCCTGGAAAACCCTCTGCTACGAAGTACTCGAACTTACTCATGGCGTCATCGTCTATGTATATTCGTAGACACTTTTGCTCTCTTCGTGAATATACATAGACAATTTTAAGTATGACCCATGAGAATGACACTCAAAAAATCATCAGGGCCTGGTTATATACGATTAACCCTGGCTTGGGTCCTGAAATAAAAACCCAATATGAATTTCCGGAATCATGACTCATCATTCGGGACCTGCCAAAATTCAGGGTACCGAAGAGTCTCGAAAATTCATTAGGAGTCCCGAAACTTCTACACGCCCGCCAGCCTAAGGATGTGCCGGTGCTAAGCGCTCCTATATTTATTTTTCACTTCCCAATATTTATTTTTCACGACGGACCTTTGATTCAAATTTGAAAATACTGGCATACCCAACCATGTAAACTTCGATGGAAATTACTAGGTTTCAAACTATATTAAACTAAAATACAATTTAGTCAGTTAGGATTTAGCAGTGGTAGCTTGTGTAAGAATGATCGGGACTGCCTCTTGTTAAGAGCCTAAATATCCTCGATCACACAGGGCGTACCTCTAGCTGTTCTTTATTGAATAATTTTCACTAGAAGTACTAAGTGTTCATGACCACTTGCCTAATTTGTAAATAGACATAATAACGTAAGTCACGTTAATACATTAGCTGATATAAATAAAAGTTCCATCTGAAGAAAAGTTAAAAAAAAGAAAAAACTTATTGGATTTTGAGAGATTGGCGGGAGGACCAAAATCTATAAGTAGTAGTTCGGAGATTATAAAATTTAGTTTATAATATCCTACATCTACTAATGTCTCTCAAATAGGTCCAAGTAGATGAGTCATACCAAATACTCAGGCTATTGGAGCCATCAAAGTGAATTTAGAACACTTTGGAAATATTGGAAAAAAGAGCTTGTACTAAATTATTTAAAATACAAATAAAAAACCAACGTATTATCTCAATTGATCTTGATATTTTAGACTGACCGGAGGCCGTATTTCTACATAGCCCCCAGTAGCTTTTAGAACTACGAACGTACGTTAAGATACGATCTAGTTGGTAAAGCGAAAACCAAAGTAAAAACGGTTTCGGTCATGACTTATCGAGTAAGTATGTGCCTATATGTACGAGTTCAAGACTCATGTTGTACTCTATGTCGTTTAGTATTTGGTCCAGTAACCATTTCCGATGTAGGCGCCTTACGTTTATTATTTGGTAAGGTAATAGCCAAAGGCTATTCTTCATTAGTAAGTAAGTTTGAACAATTTTCTGCACTGTTGGTAAGCAGATCAGAAAGTTTAGCCACGTAGGAAGTAGGTGGCAAATAGGGAATTTCAGATCCGTCAGGGTTTGTAGTCACCTGAGGAAACCCTTTTCGTTTATCTCGTGTGTTCTTATGTAAACGCTTATTCCATTTCTTATTAAAGATACGAAGAAAGTCGCGAGATTCACGAAATGCATCGGAGGTTAGCCAAGCTACTGTCCCATCCATGAAACGGGTCTTGTAGTAAGTGTAACCGTCTTCGGATGTTTTATCAATTATATCTTTGACTTGTGACTCCATAACTGGTATATCAGAATTAGGGATACGGTGAGTGCCTAGATTGGTTGCGCTAGTACCATCAATGTTATTCACTTCGTAAGTATCACTCTTCTCATCATGGTGGTAGGAAATAACAAAAGGTCCTATCGTCTTAGAAGAGAGTTCGGTAACGTTGGCGTTTCGATTTATAATGTTAACGTAATCGCCGACTTTGAACTGAACAATGTTCTTAGTGTTATTCCATCGGTCATACGCTTTAAGTAGGACGCGATTCTTGTGCTCGAGTAAACAGGGGTAAACAACGTTCTGCATATGCTCGATCTTTTGTAGCCACGGGGTAGCGTGTTTCTCGGGCGCAGTTTTATCAAACGTTGCTTGTAATTCACTATAGCGGCCAAAGAAATAGTGAAACGGGAGTGTTCCAGTTTGAGGATTCATGCAGTTATTCATTTGAGTCTGAACCCATTTCAAATGATAAGGCCACATATCCTCAACGTCGTCTAGTGCGGTACGCAAGAGTTTCTTAAGTTCTCTATGACGTGTCTCATTTGCACCCTGCGTTTGAGGTTTGTAAGGAACACCACGCCTATGGGTCATGCCTGATACGAGTATAAGTGCCTCCATTACGTCGGTACAAAACTCACTACCGTTATCAGAACATAGTACTCGGGGAAACCGAAGTCATTAAAGACGTGATAGCATAATTCTGCCACTGTTTGTGGACGTTTGTTCGGTATTGCATAAAGCAAGTTATAGCCCGAAGCCACACATAAGAAATGACAGATATATACATCGCCAGTATGCTTGGATCGCGGGAGTTTAACCAAATCGACTATGACTCGGCGCATCGGTTGGTCTTCTGTCACACTTTTTTAGGGGTGCCCAACCGTATCGCTTGATCTGGTTCTTTTCACAATCATGTAGAAATACGGCCTCCGGTCAGTCTAAAATATCAAGATCAATTGAGATAATACATTGGTTTTTATTTGTATTTTAAATAATTTAGTACAAGCTCTTTTTTCCAATATTTCCAAAGTGTTCTAAATTCACTTTGATGGCTCCAATAGCCTGAGTATTTGGTATGACTCGTCTACTTGGACCTATTTGAGACATTAGTAGATGTAGGATATTATAAACTAAATTTTATAATCTCCGAACTACTACTTATAGATTTTGGTCCTCCCGCCAATCTCCAAAATCCAATAAGTCTTTTCTTTTTTTTTTTTAACTTTTCTTCAGATGGAACTTTATTTATATCAGCTAATGTATTAACGTGACTTACGTTATTATGTCTATTTACAAATTAGGCAAGTGGTCATGAACACTTAGTACTTCTAGTGAAAATTATTCAATAAAGAACAGCTAGAGGTACGCCCTGTGTGATCGAGGATATTTAGGCTCTTAACAAGAGGCAGTCCCGATCATTCTTACACAAGCTATCACTGCTAAATCCTAACTGACTAAATTGTATTTTAGTTTAATATAGTTTGAAACCTAGTAATTTCCATCGAAGTTTACAATCAGTACAGCGTCGGTATACTTCACGTATGGTTTCTTTTCAGCGCCGGGTGATCAAGCCCTGCACGAATAGCCATTTTATAAGTATGCTCATATGCTCGATGCGTTAAATTATGTATAATTTTAACTCTACTTTCGAGCTCCTCTAAGTCAGTCAGATTCTGCGTAACGCTGGCTGGATGAACCATAGTCCTGTTGGAAAGGACAACCTCAGTATCAGGAGGGTAGAGTCCTGAGATACATAATTGACAACATTGGATTGTTGAAGTATCTTCTTCAGTTGTTTCGCAACTCCTGGCTGTTCTTTAAGCAGCGCTTTAAGTAGTTGAGTGCGAGCTTCAGGTTCTCTTAGAGTTTTGAGTCTTTGATCCATGGCATTAGCTAGTTCCATGTTTTTTACGATCTAATGCCGTTTCAATCGGCATTACCTCGACTGCAATCTTGTTGGGTGCATGTGTTGTACGAGTCTTGAGCTTTTGTTCAAACTGTTTAGACTCCTCTAGTTTAGCTAAGAATTCGGTTGAGGTTTCCACTTAGTGGTACCTGCAGGACCGATGCGACAAACAATGGTGTGTTTCCAAGGCGTCTTCTTAATAGAATAGGATCCCTGATACAAGAACGTGTCGGTTTCACGGTCGACATAAATAGGTTCGTCTTGAATCATATTAATTAAATCACGTATCCATGGGTCGGAGTTACGTAAGGGACAACACAGCGTAATGGTAGATTTAGTAATATTAACATAATTTAACAACTGTGCGATAAGTTGACAAGGTGGGTTAGCCCACGCATTATGCTTTGATAAGTCAAGCTGAAATGCATCACCTTTAGGATGAGTCAACGACCTATATTCAGAAACCTGTTTGTTATGTTCTGCGGCAAACATATCAACAGTAAATGGACCCCATCGTGATTGAGCGAGGTTAAACCATTTCTTATTTAGCATCCAATCGGTTGCTAATAACTCTTTGACTGTTTTCTGGTAGTCGGGCACAAGTCGAGAGAGCATGTCAGGAAGATGGTTATGTATTCCTGGAATGTGTGTTATATTAAAAGCGAACTTGGCAATAATGTCATGCCAGCGGCTCACCAACTGTGAATCAGGGTTCATATCTTTTAAGTATGTTAAAGACTTTTGATCACAGGCGACAGTAAAGTAACTTCCATAAAGGTAGTCTTTAAACTGTCTTAGCGCAGTAACTATAGCAAGGAGCTCTTGTTTAACGGTAGGGTAATTCCGTTGACTCTTATTATAACTCTTGCTAAAGAATTGTATGTAGCGCGGTTTACCATTTATCGTTTGGTAAAAAGCACTCCACCTACCGCTCGATCTGAAGCGTCGGTTGCTACTTGGAATGGGACACCATCCACAGGGTACTGCATGATGGGTGCGTCCATTACTTTACTTTTGACTAGTTTAAATGCATCATCACATTCTTTAGTCCAAAGCTTTCCCAAAGGTCCTTTGTGCAGCCGTAGGTGACTGAAAGGCTTTAAGTAATGAGAAAGATGCGGTACCGAATCCGAGAAGAAGTTAACAAACCCACACACAGAGTTCACATCTCTTCCAGTAATTGGTGTTGATAAATCCAACAGAAACTTTTTCTTGCCAGGATCAATTTCTACCCCTGCTGCAGATACTTTGTAGCCAAGTAAGTGTATAGTATCCTTAGCAAAAGAACACTTGTCTTCGTTAATCTTAAGTTTAGCATGATTAAGTCGCTTTAAGACTTCTTTAACGAGTTTAGCATGTTCATGTGCTGTCTTTGTAAAGATAACTATATCATCTAAATAGACTGATACGTTATACGACAGGTCCGCAAATAGTTCCATCATAACTTGTTGGAAGAAAGAAGGTAACATGTGTAAGCCTTCAGGTGCACCTTTAAACTGGTACTTCTTACCTTGCCAAGTAAAGGAAAAGTATTTCCTATGAGGCTCATATATCTGTAGTTGATGGAATGCAGCTTTTAAGTCTATCTTGGAAAAGATAGTCGCACCCTCCATTTTGCGTAGTATCTCGCTTATCTTAGGTAAGGGAAAACTATGTTGCGGAATTAGTTTGTTGATTGGCGACAGGTCTAGTACTACTCTTGTTTTACTAAACGTTCCATCAGATTTATATTGATCGACCGCTAAGAGAGCTAAGTTAACTGGGGTTGCATCATAATTGATTTCAATTAGACCCTGTTTTAACCAATCTTCGATTTGGGTTTTGACTACGTCTTTGTGTCTCCAACTCACGTAGTTAAACTTTAACTTAGAGAAGTCGACGTTTGTTAAGTCAAGTCTAACGTACCCATTAGAGAACTTAAACATACACCAGTCAGTTATTGCAATCTTCCTGTTTTGTATAATTAAGTCCATAATTATATCGGTGAAGTGCGGAATCATATCCTTTGCTTCACCTTCCGGAGGTTTAAGTATCTTTAACATATTATCATCTGACTGATCTTTATTCGGGTCTAGCCCATTAGGCAGACCAGTGAGGGTTATACCTAAACTGAGAAGATCAGTCATACCTATAATTAAATCGTATTTCTGAGACATGTCAGTAACGATTAGGTGAGTCTTCACTTCTCTTCTATCTGACAGCATTATGTGTGCATAGTCAATGGCTTGTTCGCAAGTAGTAACTTTGCCATTTCCCAAGATTAAATCAGTTGTTTCGTTTATGGACAGCCATATCTGTAGCGTAGGCTACTCGGCATGAGATAGCAGAGACTTCAGCCCCTGGATCAAATAGTGCCATGACTTTTTCTCCATTTACGAAAACTGTTTGAAAGATACGTTCATCTCCTTTGGTATAGATTTTATTGAACATTTTCTCATAATCTTGCTCTAGTGCGCACATATGGTACTGTCAGTGCTTAACTTGGACGTCTGGTAAGTCCTTGCAATCCTCTTTGTGCCAACCGTTAGTACCCTTGCAAGTAGCACACTCTTTCATATAGTGTCCAAAATCTGGCTTGCCTGGTGCACACTTAACAGGGTCGTGTCTACCATTCCACTTGCCATTACGTTTTGTGAGGTTGTAACCACACTTCTTGCAAGGCGCTCTCACCTTCTTATCATCTTTCGGTTCGGTAGAAGTAGAGCCAGTACCCCCTCCAGTAGTAGTGCGAGGTTTCTTAGTACTACGCGCAGTATTAGTCTCTACTGCGTTTCGCTTAGTGGGCTGGGTGTAGCTCGTGGTACTAAGTACTCTAGTAGAGGAATTGGTATGCTTGTGTACTATCTTCTCAAAGACAGACCAAGGCATAGATCGCAAATCATCATAAGCGATGATGTCATCATTGACTTTCTTAAAGAGGTTAGCTCCCAGAGTCTCCATCATCTGACAAATTAATAAATATTCGCCAGTATAGGTACGACCACCCATCCGAGTATTCATATGTGTCATATGAGCTAGAGCACCTCGGATAGTGGTATCGTTCGCAAAGAACTTGTGAGACTCTAGA
>LUCW03000095.1:0-38063 GCA_001586965.3 Sphaeroforma sirkka | reverse complement strand
CACGAGCTTATACAGCTGTTGAGCCCTGACATTCAGGATGCACAGCAACGTACGGCAGCACGTTTCAGGGTCGCAACAACCGCGAGGGCCCGACGACCAATGGAAGTCGCGACCACACCAATAGCCGCCCCAACCTACAGACGAGTAGACGACAAACGCAGAATTGGACTCAACGGCCCCAACCTACGGTACCAACGACTTGTGCGGGGGTGCCAGGCACAGGCGCCACCAGGTGGTAGGCACATCCCACGGTGTCACCATTTCAGGGCGTCGCAAGCGGTGAGCACAGAGGGTCGAACAAGGCTATACGACAACAACCGTCCTTTTGAGGGACGTACAATCGGTACACAGACCGTCCACAACGTCAACCGCAGGACAGGGGCAGAATACATCCCAGACTAGAGACGTAGTTACAATACGTCCGACGCATCAAGTACAGGTGAATGCGATTACACAGGACGAAGACTTGGCTCCACCATCGGAAGCTACAGAGATTCATATCAACACGATCCTTTACGAAGACTTCGAGCACATGACGTCACCACCAAAACCACACCTATGACATGTGGGAGTCGGTAGCCGATCATGCATGAGAGGTGAGGGTGTCTGAGTCGGATAGAGCTTCATATTTGTTACCACGATTGGAGCAGTGATGGCAATACAAGACCCATTGCTGACGTCAGACAACCGAGTCTATATTCAAGTACAAATCAACGGACGTACGTTCAAAGCCTTGATAGACACACGGAGCAAATAGAAGTTGTATCTCTCACAGACATCCGCAGACCTCCTTGGTCGACCAATAACTCCGGCACCACCTGGGTCATTTATATATATTTAGCTGACAAGGCGGTGCGAACTCCTCGACTGGGGACGACGGAAGTGGTACCTATAAGGTACGGTACCAGAATTATCGACGGTTCATTAGAATTGATGAACTTGCCGACGGGTATAGATGTTATAGTGGGGGCAAGATATGTTGAAAGGCTTGGGCCTATACATAGGCGGTATCCAATCGCCACTTGCACCAATAGACCCCACAGAACTAGAAGAGCTCCTCGAACCCATACCACGCCGACAGGCACCTAACACGACGGAACCCGTCGATGTACGCCAACGGTTGGCACAGGATTTGGAAGCCAATGCGAAAATTGCCGACAACGCGCGCTGTCGTCTGGAAGGGAGTGAGGTAACCATCCCAGTAACCCATGAACAAGCGTTGCAGATGCGGCGATCGGCGCGTAACTTCGTATCCGATCGATGGCTCCCCTATGTGGATGAACAAGTGAAGAAGTGGTTGACGGATTTGGTGATCACGAAAACGAACGACACCAACGACTGTTAATCTTCCTCTCCTTGCGGTACCGACATTCGATGCGGAAGGCAACGTCAAGAAGGTACGCGTGGGTTTAGACATGCGTGCCGTTAACGCGCTTATTCCTGGTGACCAGTTCCTGATCCCCAAGGTCAACGAACTCATATCTCGCCTCAAGAGTAAGAAGTACTACACGACGCTGGACATATCGGCTGCATACCACAGGCTGCCCATCCATCCAGACTCACAATACTTATTTAGTTTTACACACGAACGTTATCAGTACTCGTTCACATCAGCACCGTTCGGTCTTCATGTACTCACGCAGCAGTTTCAACGTACCTTGAGTACAATACTTGATGGCTTACCGGTTCACCACTATATCGATGACATAGTTATCGCCAGTGACGGTTATGACGAACACGTTAGGACGGTGCAGAAGGTGATACAACGCTTAACATACCACAGTTTTAAGCTTAACCCTGCCAAGTGCCACTTCGCTATCTCCGAAGTCATGATCCTAGGGAAGAAAGTATCGGCACAAGGCATTGACATTGACCATGAAAAGCAGGCCAAGTTGATCGACTGGCCCACACCACAACGATACAAAGATATAGCCTCGGCGTTGGGTTTAGCAAATTACCTCCACGAACATCTGCCTAATTTCGCGAACACGGTTGCACCCTTGCGCGAATTTTGCAAACTCAAACCAAAGGAGTTGATAGGTGATCGTTGGGAGGAGAGACATGCACAGGCGTGGCAGGCAATGAAAGACGCAGTGGTGAATGCTGTGGCGTTACACTTTCCGGTCGACGGCATTCCTCTAAACTTGGAAACCGACGCTAGCGATTACGGTTTAGGGGAGCGCTATTCCAATGGGTCAACGGTAAGAAACATTACTTAATGTTCTTTAGTAAGACTCTGAACCATGCGCAACAGAACTACGCCACACCTATGAAGGAGTTACTGGCATTGGTATATGGACTGACACATTTCAGGGAATACTTGGATGGGCAACGGTTTGCGGTCTTCCCGGACCACAAGGCCCTTGTATATATGAACACACAGCTCAAGCTTAATCCGATGCTTCAGAGATGGCATCATATCATCGCGCCATTCAACTTTACCATATCGCATATACCAGGAGAGTCAAATGTGCTCCCGGACATGTTAAGTAGAGTACACGAGGGGACAGCGGAGCAGGACGAACTCGAAATAATGTATACCGACGGCTGGCAGTTATTCCCTAGTTACTTTGAACAAGCGCAACAACACTTTGGACCGAAAGACATAGATGTATTTGCGGACCCAACCAACGCTCAGCTTCCTCGGTTCTGGACGAAGGATGATGGGGAAGGAGCGTTTGCCCACGACTGGTCGATAGTCGATGGATGGATGAACCCGCCTTGGGGACAGATACACAGGATGTTACGCAAGATACGAGCCGACGGCGCACGGGCCACAGTATGTCTACCATGGGTACCAAGAGCACCATGGTTCGACCTGTTCAAGCAGTTATTGCAGACAGAACCGGTGCTGGTACCACGGACACCACACACGTTCCTCAAGTACGCTAAGTACGCATGTGGGAAGACACCATGGGGTCATACCGTAGTAGCACGGGTGGGTCCTCCCAATGGATTCAAACTGGACCCGCTGTTTTCACAGCGACTTGGTTTTGCAGAACCAAAGCATACAAAATATGTCATGTGCTTAGACACAGCGCGAGAAATCTCAGTGACACTGGCAGATGCAGAGGGTCAACCGGCGTTTGCACAAGCGAGTCCGGCGGAGAAACAGCGTCGTACGCAACTCACGCAAGCGCAACACGAACAAGGACATCATGGGGCGGCGGACACAGTCCAACAACTTCGTCAGAACGGTCACGTTTGGCCAGGGGCACTTGAGTTAGCCACAGAAGTTAAGCGGCAATGTGGCACATGTTTGGGACAGGACACACTTCGTAAAGGTTTCCACCCGATGATTAGCATCGATGCACGCTACCCGTGGGACCATATTCAAGTGGACTACATCCCGATGCCACTGGAGTCCAGACGCAAGAACAATTATATTCTTCACGTCTTAGACATCGCCACAGGCTATTCTATCCTTCGAGCCACACCGGACAAGACAAAGGAAACCACGACACAGACACTCATAGAGATTTTTTTGGCGAACATGGTTTCCCCGTAAAATCCAAACAGACATGGGGAAGGAGTTCACCAACAAGTTAGTGGAGCTTCTGGTCCAGGAAGTGGGGATGCTACATAAGGTGTCTCGCCTTCCGTTTACGATGCTATACCAGAACCTTCGGATATCCCGTCGCCATAAGAGTGCACCGTTTAGCGTGTACTTTGGCCGCCGCCATGTTCCGTTCGCCGATTTCACGGACGAGTTACCGGATTCTCAGCCGATGACGAATGACACCTGGGCACAACGATTAGACCAGTTACAGGACACTATATTGCCGACCCTCCACCACATTACCAAGAAGTATACAGGCAAGCTTACGACGACATTTGACCGCCTGCATTCTCACGACTTGGTACATTTCGACGAAGGAGATGTGGTCATGGTACGATCAGAAGGCCGAACAACGAAGGCTATGCGGCCATTGTTTGGACCATATGTAGTCAAAGCTAGACACGGCCAACGCTACGAGTTAGCGAACAAGGATGGTTCCGCCCCACCAGAATTCAAGACCAAACCGGTACGGGTGGAACTCCTCCGTTTAGTGCATAGACGCACAGACCCACCAATTAACGAAGACTTATGGACCAAAGGAGGGGTTGAGTTTCGCCATATTATCACACATCGTACGAATGATGAGACGGGGAAATTAGAATACCTGGTGAGATGGCGAGAAGGCGAACCAACGTGGGAAACAGCAGAAGCTTTTGATGATGCCAACGATATCGCGGCCTACCACAAAGCTTCGCAGACACGGACACGTAAGCGCCAACGTGCACAAGTCTAATACTTTATCTTCAATATAACTTTGTTCTCGGATATCGAGCTCAAGCTCTGGAGCATAAACCAGCAACTCTAGCTCCCGAGTATTAACCAGCCACTCGAGCTCTTGAGTATAAAAAAAGCAGCGACTCTAGCTCCCGAGTATAAACCAGCAACTCTAGCTCCCGAGTATAAACCAGCCTCTCGAGCTCTTGAGTATAAAAAAGCAGCGACTCTAGCTCCCGAGTATAAACCAGCAACTCTAGCTCCCGAGTATAAACCAGCCTCTCGAGCTCTTGAGTATAAAAAAAGCAGCGACTCTAGCTCCCGAGTATAAACCAGCCACTCGAGCTCGCGAGAATAAACGGTTAGCACTCGAGCTCGCGAGGGAAAATCGTCAGCGGCTCAAGCTCGCGAGGTTAAATGAGCCACTCTTGCTTCGGAGTATAACACAGCGAAATCAATCAAACAACTCCTTGGGCATTGTTTTGAAACAGCGGGTTAATGGTTTGCACGGTTTCTGCCACTGGCAGTTTTTCTCCGACACAAATACAGTCCTATATTGTACTTGCCAAACTCCTATATGCTGACACAGATGAACAGTAGCTTCAAGAATTCAAACACGACGGGTCGCTCGAGACGTACACATCGGGTCCTCTAGCTCTCTGAGGTAAAATGCCAGCACAATGCTCTAGCTCTCTGAGGATAAATGCCAGCACAATGCTCTAGCTCTCGAGGATAAATGCCAGCACAATGCTCTAGCTCTCGAGGATAAATGCCAGCACAATGCTCTAGCTCTCGAGGATAATGTCAGAACATAAGGTACTATGCTATTCTTATCATCTCTGAAACTGGCACACTGCTTTGTTCAGTGCTTCAGTTTGGGGGGGGTTGTGGTCAGAATACAAGTACTTATATTTATTTGATTATTTTAGGTTTATTACAAGTTTTACAGTTTATCAGAATAATCTGATAAACTGGGTTTTAGGGTTTTGCTGGTTTTACAGCACATGACTAATGACTCATTTAAGAGTCAGTCATTTTAGGATTACTGTTTATAATTACTAATAAATGAACAACGTCCCCTCCTGAGGAGGGAGAACGTTGAGATACAGTTATCTCGCGTATACTTACTACATCTCGCTCTACTATAGGGCACCACAAGATTAAAGACGAAGAAAAACCCTAGCCTAGCCCCTCCCTCTCGCTCTACTATAGGGCGCCACAAGATAAAAGACGAAGAAAAATTCCTAGCCTCCTGCCCCTCCCTCTCGCTCTACTATAGGGAGCCACAAGATAAAAGACGAAGAAAAAAAGCCTAGCCTAGCCTCTCCCTCTCGCTCTACTATAGGGCGCCACAAGATAAAAGACGAAGAAAAACCTAGCCTCACCCTCCCTCTCGCTCTACTATAGGGCGCCACAAGATTAAAGACGAAGAAAACCCTAGCCTAGCCCCTCCCTCTCTCGCTCTACTATAGGCGCCACAAGATTAAAGACGAAGAAAACCCTAGCCTAGCCCCTCCCTCTCTCTCTACTATAGGGCGCCACAAGATAAAGACGAAGAAAACCCCAGCCTAACCCCTCCCTCTCGCTCTACTATAGGGCGCCACAAGATAAAAGACGAGAGAAAAACCCTAGCCTACCTCTCGCTCTACTATAGGGCCACAAGATAAAAGACGAAGAAAAACTCTAGCCTAGCCCCCTCCTCTCGCGCTCTACTATAGGGCGCCACAAGATTAAAGACGAAGAAAAAACCTAGCCTAGCCCCTCCTCTCGCTCTACTATAGGGCGCCACAAGATAAAAGACGAAGAAAAACTCTAGCCTAGCCACTCCCTCTCGCTCTACTATAGGGCGCCACAAGATTAAAGACGAAGAAAACCCTAGCCTAGCCCCTCCCTCTCTCGTTCTACTATAGGCGCCACAAGATTAAAGACGAAGAAAAAACCCTAGCCTAGCCCCTCCCTCTCGCTCTACTACTAGGGCGCCACAAGATAAAGACGAAGAAAAAAACCCTAGCCTAGCCTCTCCCTCTCGCTCTGCACTATAGGGCGCCACAAGATAAAAGACGAAGAAAACCCTAGCCTAACCCCTCCCTCTCGCTCACAATAGGGCGCCAAGAAAGAAGAGTAAACCCTAGCCTAGCCCCTCCTCTCGCTCTACTATAGGGAGCCACAAGATAAAAGACGAAGAAAACCCTAGCCTAGCCTCCTCCTCTCGCTCTACTATAGGGCGCCACAAGATAAAACACGAAGAAAACCCTCAGCCTCAGCTCTACCTCTCTCGCTCTACTATAGGGCGCCACACAAGATAAACGAGAAGAAAACCCTAGCCTCAGCCCTCCCTCTCGCTCTACTATAGGGCGCCACAAGATTAAAGACGAAGAAAACCCTAGCCTAGCCCCCTCCTCTCGCTCTACTATAGGGCGCCACAAGATTAAAGACGAAGAAAAAACCCTAGCCTAGCCTCCCTCTCGCTCTACTATAGGGCGCCACAAGATAAAAGACGAAGAAAACTCTAGCCTAGCCCCTCCCTCTCGCTCTACTATAGGGCGCCACAAGATTAAAGACGAAGAAAAACCTAGCCTAGCCTAGCCCTCTCCTCTCGCTCTACTATAGGGCGCCACAAGATTAAAGACGAAGAAAAACCCTAGCCTAGCCCCTCCCTCTCGCTCTACTATAGGGCGCCACAAGATAAAAGACGAAGAAAAAACCCTAGCCTAGCCCCTCCCTCTCGCTCTACTATAGGGCGCCACAAGATAAAAGACGAAGAAAAACCCTAGCCTCACCCCTCCCTCTCGCTCTACTATAGGACGCCACAAGATAAAAGACGAAGAAAACCCTAGCCTACCTCTCTCGCTCTACTATAGGCGCTACAAGATAAAGACGAAGAAAAACCCTAGCCTAGCCCCCCTCCTCTCGCTCTACTATAGGGCGCCACAAGATAAAAGACGAAGAAAAACCCTAGCCTAGCCCCTCCCTCTCGCTCTACTATAGGGCGCCACAAGATTAAAGACGAAGAAAAAACCCTAGCCTAGCCCTCCCTCTCGCTCTACTATAGGGCGCCACAAGATAAAAGACGAAGAAAACCCTAGCCTCCCCTCCCTCTCTCTCTACTATAGGGCGCCACAAGATAAAAGACGAAGAAAAACCCTAGCCTAGCCCTCCTCTCGCTCTACTATAGGGCCACAAGATAAAAGACGAAGAAAACCCTCAGCCTAGCCCCTCCTCTCGCTCTACTATAGGGCGCCACAAGATAAAAGACGAAGAAAACCCTAGCCTAGCCCCTCCCTCTCGCTCTCTACTATAGGCGCCACAAGATAAAAGACGAAGAAAAACCCTAGCCTAGCCCCTCCCTCTCGCTCTACTACTATAGGGCGCCACAAGATAAAAGACGAAGAAAAAAACCCTAGCCTAGCCCCTCCCTCTCGCTCTACTATAGGGCGCCACAAGATTAAAGACGAAGAAAAACCCTAGCCTAGCCCCTCCCTCTCGCTCTACTATAGGGCGCCTGATAAAAGAGAAGAAAAAACCCTAGCCTAGCCTCTCCCTCTCGCTCTACTATAGGGCGCCAAAGATAAAAGACGAAGAAAAACCCTAGCCTAGCCCCTCCCTCTCGCTCTACTATAGGCGCCACAAGATTAAAGACGAAGAAAAACCCTAGCCTAGCCCCTCCCTCTCGCTCTACTATAGGGCGCCACAAGATAAAAGACGAAGAAAACCCTAGCCTAGCCTCTCCCTCTCGCTCTCTACTATAGGGGCGCCACAAGATAAAAGACGAAGAAAAAACCCTAGCCTCAGCCCCCTCCTCTCTGCCTCTACTATAGGGCGCCACAAGATAAAAGACGAAGAAAACCCTAGCCTAGCCCCTCCCTCTCGCTCTACTATAGGGCGCCACAAGATAAAAGACGAAGAAAAACCCCTAGCCTAGCCCCTCCTCTCGCTCTACTATAGGGCGCCACAAGATAAAAGACGAAGAAAAAACCCTAGCCTAGCCCCTCCCTCTCGCTCTACTATAGGGCGCCACAAGATAAAAGACGAAGAAAACCCTAGCCTAGCCCCTCCCTCTCGCTCTACTATAGGGACCACAAGATAAAAGACGAAGAAAACCCTAGCCTAGCCCCTCCCTCTCTCTCTCTACTATAGGGCGCCACAAGATAAAAGACGAAGAAAACCCTAGCCTAGCCCCCCCCTCTCGCTCTACTATAGGGCGCCACAAGATAAAAGACGAAGAAAACCCTAGCCTAGCCCCTCCCTCTCTCTCTACTATAGGGCGCCACAGAGATTAACAAGATAAAAGACGAAGAAAAAGCCCCTAGCCCCTCCCTCCTCCTCTCGCTCTATATAGGGCCCACAAGATAAAAGACGAAGAAAAACCCTAGCCTAGCCCCTCCCTCTCGCTCTACTATAGGCGCCACAAGATAAAAAGATAAAAGACTAGAAAAGATAAAAGACGAGAAAAAACCTAGCCTAGCCCCTCCCTCTCGCTCTCTACTATAGGGGGCCACAAGATAAAAGACGAAGAAAACCCTAGCCTAGCCCCTCCTCCTCTCGCTCTACTATAGGGCGCCACAAGATAAAAGACGAAGAAAACCCTAGCCTAGCCTAGCCCCTCCTCTCGCTCTACTATAGGGCGCCACAAGATAAAAGACGAAGAAAAACCCTAGCCTAGCCCCTCCCTCTCGCTCTCTACTATAGGGCGCCACAAGATTAAAAGACGAAGAAAAAACCCTAGCCTAGCCCCTCCCTCTCGCTCTGCTATGGGGCGCCACAAGATAAAGAGACGAGAAAAACCCCTCCTCTCCCTCTCGGCTCTACTATAGGGCGCCACAAGATAAAAGACGAAGAAAACCCTAGCCTAGCCCCTCCTCTCTCGCTCTACTATAGGGCGCCACAAGAAAAAGCCTAGCCCCTCCCTCTCGCTCTACGAACAAAAACCCCCTAGCCTAGCCCCTCCTCTCTCGCTCTACTATAGGGCGCCACAAGATAAAAGACGAAGAAAAAACCCTAGCCTAGCCCCTCCCTCTCGCTCTACTATAGGGCGCCACAAGATAAAGACGAAGAAAACCCTAGCCTAGCCCCTCCTCTCGCTCTACTATAGGGCGCCACAAGATAAAAGACGAAGAAAACCCTAGCCTAGCCCCTCCTCTCGCTCTACTATAGGGCGCCACAAGATAAAAGACGAAGAAAAACCTAGCCTAGCCCTCCCTCTCGCTCTATAGGGCGCCACAAGATAAAAGACGAAGAAAACCCTAGCCTAGCCCCTCCCTCTCGCTCTACTATAGGGCGCCACAAGATAAAAGACGAAGAAAACCCTAGCCTAATAGGGCGCCAAATAAAAGACGAAGAAAAAGCCCTAGCCTAGCCCTCCTCTCTCGCTCTACTATAGGGCGCCACAAGATAAAAGACGAAGAAAACCCTAGCCTAGCCCCTCCCTCTCGCTCTACTATAGGGCGCCACAAGATAAAGACGAAGAAAAAACCCTAGCCTAGCCCCTCCCTCTCGCTCTACTATAGGGGCCTACAAGATAAAAGACGAAGAAAACCCTAGCCTACTATAGGGCGCCACAAGATAAAAGACGAAGAAAAACCCTAGCCTAGCCCCTCCCTCTCTGGCTCTACTATAGGGCGCCACAAGATAAAAGACGAAGAAAAAAACCCTAGCCTAGCCCCTCCCTCTCTCGCTCTACTATAGGGCGCCACAAGATAAAAGACGAAGAAAACCCTAGCCTAGCCCCTCCCTCTCGCTCTACTATAGGGCGCCACAAGATAAAAGACGAAGAAAAACCCTAGCCTAGCCCTCCTCTCGCCCTCCCCTCTCTCGCTCTACTATAGGGCGCCACAAGATAAAAGACGAAGAAAAAAACCCTAGCCTAGCCCCTCCCTCTCGCTCTCTACTATAGGGCGCCACAAGATAAAAAGACGAAGAAAAAACCTAGCCTAGCCCCCTCCTCTCTCGCTCTACTATAGGGCGCCACAAGATAAAAGACGAAGAAAACCCTAGCCTAGCCCCTCCCTCTCGCTCTACTATAGGGCGCCACAAGATAAAAGACGAAGAAAAAAACCCTAGCCTAGCCCCTCCCTCTCGCTCTACTATAGGGGCGCCACAAGATAAAAGACGAAGAAAACCCTAGCCTAGCCCCTCCTCTCGCTCTACTATAGGGCGCCACAAGATTAAAAGACGAAGAAAACCCTAGCCTAGCCCCTCCCTCTCGCTCTACTATAGGGGCGCCACAAGATAAAAGACGAAGAAAACCCTAGCCTAGCCCCTCCCTCTCGCTCTACTATAGGGCGCCACAAGATAAAAGACGAAGAAAAAACCCTAGCCTAGCCCCTCCTCTCGCTCTACTATAGGGCGCCACAAGATAAAAGACGAAGAAAAAACCCTAGCCTAGCCCCTCCCTCTCGCTCTACTATAGGGCGCCACAAGATAAAAGACGAAGAAAAACCCTAGCCTAGCCCCTCCCTCTCGCTCTACTATAGGGCCTCGAAGAAAAACCCTAGCTACTATAGGGCGCCACAAGATAAAAGACGAAGAAAAACCCTAGCCTAGCCCCTCCCTCTCGCTCTACTATAGGGCGCCACAAGATAAAAGACGAAGAAAACCCTAGCCTAGCCCCTCCCTCTCGCTCTACTATAGGGCGCCACAAGATAAAAGACGAAGAAAACCCCTAGCCTAGCCCCTCCTCTCTCGCTCTACTATAGGGCGCCACAAGATAAAAGACGAAGAAAAACCCTAGCCTAGCCCCTCCTCTCGCTCTACTATAGGGCGCCACAAGATAAAAGACGAAGAAAAAGCCTAGCCTAGCCCCTCCCTCTCGCTCTACTATAGGGCGCCACAAGATAAAAGACGAAGAAAAAACCCTAGCCTAGCCCCTCCTCTCGCTCTACTATAGGGCGCCACAAGATAAAAGAGACGAAGAAAAAACCCTAGCCTAGCCCCCCCCCTCTCTCTCGCTCTACTATAGGGCGCCACAAGATAAAAGACGAAGAAAAAAACCTAGCCTAGCCCCTCCTCTCGCTCTACTATAGGGCGCCACAAGATAAAAGACGAAGAAAACCCTAGCCTAGCCCCTCCCTCTCGCTCTACTATAGGGCGCCACAAGATAAAAGACGAAGAAAACCCTAGCCTGGCCCTCCTCTCTCTCTACTATAGGGCCCACAAGATAAAAGACGAAGAAAACCCTAGCCTAGCCCCTCCCTCTCGCTCTACTATAGGGCGCCACAAGATAAAAGACGAAGAAAACCCTAGCCTAGCCCCTCCCTCTCTCGCTCTACTATAGGGCGCCACAAGATAAAAGACGAAGAAAACCCTAGCCTAGCCTAGCTCTACTATAGGGGCGCCACAAGATAAAAGACGAAGAAAAAACCCTAGCCTAGCCCCTCCCTCTCGCTCTACTATAGGGCGCCACAAGATAAAAGACGAAGAAAAAACCCTAGCCTAGCCCCTCCCTCTCGCTCTACTATAGGGCCCACAAGATCCCTCCCCTCCCTCCTCTCGCTCTACTATAGGGCGCCACAAGATAAAGACGAAGAAAAACCCTAGCCTAGCCCCTCCCTCTCGCTCTACTATAGGCGCCACAAGATAAAAGACGAAGAAAACCCTAGCCTAGCCCCTCCTCTCTCGCTCTACTATAGGGCGCCACAAGATAAAAGACGAAGAAACCCTAGCCTAGCCCCTCCCTCTCGCTCTACTATAGGGCGCCACAAGATAAAAGACGAAGAAAACCCTAGCCTAGCCCCTCCCTCTCGCTCTACTATAGGGCGCCACAAGATAAAAGACGAAGAAAAAAACCCTAGCCTAGCCCCTCCCTCTCGCTCTACTATAGGGCGCCACAAGATAAAAGACGAAGAAAAACCCTAGCCTAGCCCCTCCCTCTCGCTCTACTATAGGGCGCCACAAGATAAAAGACGAAGAAAAAAACCCTAGCCTAGCCCTCCCTCTCGCTCTACTATAGGGATATAAAGACGAAGAAAAACCCTAGCCTAGCCCCTCCCTCTCGCTCTACTATAGGGCGCCACAAGATAAAGACGAAGAAAACCCTAGCCTAGCCCCTCCCTCTCGCTCTACTATAGGGGCGCCACAAGATAAAAGACGAAGAAAAACCCTAGCCTAGCCCCTCCTCTCGGCTCTGCTATAGGGCGCCACAAGATAAAAGACGAAGAAAACCCTAGCCTAGCCCCTCCTCTCGCTCTACTATATAGGGCGCCACAAGATAAAAGACGACGAGAAAACCCTAGCCTAGCCCCTCCTCTCTCGCTCTACTATAGGGCGCCACAAGATAAAAGACGAAGAAAAAACCCTAGCCTAGCCCCTCCCTCTCGCTCTACTATAGGGCGCCACAAGATAAAAAGACGAAGAAAAAACCCTAGCCTAGCCCCCCCTCTCTCGCTCTACTATAGGGCGCCACAAGATAAAAGACGAAGAAAACCCTAGCCTAGCCCCTCCTCTCTCGCTCTACTATAGGGGCCACAAGATAAAAGACGAAGAAAAAACCCTAGCCTAGCCCCTCCCTCTCGCTCTACTATAGGGCGCCACAAGATAAAAGACGAAGAAAACCCTAGCCTAGCCCCTCCCTCTCGCTCTACTATAGGGCGCCACAAGATAAAAGACGAAGAAAAAACCCTAGCCTAGCCCCTCCTCTCGCTCTACTATAGGGCGCCACAAGATAAAAGACGAAGAAAAACCCTAGCCTAGCCCCTCCTCTCTCGCTCTACTATAGGGCGCCACAAGATAAAAGACGAAGAAAAACCCCTAGCCTAGCCCCTCCCTCTCGCTCTACTATAGGGCGCCACAAGATAAAAGACGAAGAAAACCCTAGCCTCAGCCCCTCCTCTCGCTCTACTATAGGGCGCCACAAGATAAAAGACGAAGAAAACCCTAGCCTAGCCCCTCCCTCTCGCTCTACTATAGGGCGCCACAAGATAAAAGACGAAGAAGAAACCCTAGCCTAGCCCCTCCCTCTCGCTCTACTATAGGGCGCCACAAGATAAAAGACGAAGAAAAAACCCTAGCCTAGCCCCCCTCCTCTCGCTCTACTATAGGGCGCCACAAGATAAAAAGACGAAGAAAACCCTAGCCTAGCCCCTCCCTCTCGCTCTACTATAGGGCGCCACAAGATAAAAGACGAAGAAAAAACCCTAGCCTAGCCCCTCCCTCTCGCTCTACTACTATAGGGCGCCACAAGATAAAAGACGAAGAAAAACCCTAGCCCTAGCCCCTCCTCTCTCTCTACTATAGGGCGCCACAAGATAAAAGACGAAGAAAACCCTAGCCTAAACTCCTCTCTACTAGCCTAGCCCTCCCCTCCTAGCCCCTCCTCTCGCTCTACTATAGGGCGCCACAAGATAAAGACGAAGAAAACCCTAGCCTAGCCCCTCCCTCTCTGCTCTACTATAGGGCGCCACAAGATAAAAGACGAAGAAAAAACCCTAGCCTAGCCCCTCCTCTCGCTCTACTATAGGCGCCACAAGATAAAAGACGAAGAAAACCCTAGCCTAGCCCCTCCTCTCTCGCTCTACTATATAGGCGCCACAAGATAAAAGACGAAGAAAAAACCCTAGCCTAGCGCTCTAGCCCACAAGATTAAAGACGAAGAAAACCCTAGCCTAGCCCCTCCCTCTCGCTCTACTATAGGGCGCCACAAGATAAAAGACGAAGAAAAAACCCTAGCCTAGCCCCTCCCTCTCGCTCTACTATAGGGCGCCACAAGATAAAAGACGAAGAAAACCCTAGCCTAGCCTCAGCTCTACTATGGGGCCTGCCACAAGATATCCCCTCCCTCCCCTCTCTACTATAGGGCGCCACAAGATAAAAGACGAAGAAAACCCTAGCCTAGCCCCTCCCTCTCGCTCTACTATATAGGCGCCACAAGATAAAAGACGAAGAAAAAACCCTAGCCTAGCCCCTCCCTCTCGCTCTACTATAGGGCGCCACAAGATAAAAGACGAAGAAAAACCCTAGCCTAGCCCCCTCCTCTCTCGCTCTACTATAGGGCGCCACAAGATAAAAGACGAAGAAAAACCCTAGCCTAGCCCCTCCTCTCGGCTCTACTATAGGGCGCCACAAGATAAAAGACGAAGAAAACCCTAGCCTAGCCCCTCCTCTCGCTCTACTATAGGGCGCCACAAGATAAAAGACGAAGAAAAACCCTAGCCTAGCCCCTCCTCTCTCGACTATAGGGCGCCACAAGATAAAAGACGAAGAAAAACCCTAGCCTAGCCCCTCCTCTCGCTCTACTATAGGGCGCCACAAGATAAAGAGACGAAGAAAACCCCTAGCCTAGCCCCCTCCCTCTCGCTCTACTATAGGCGCCACAAGATAAAAGACGAAGAAAACCCTAGCCTAGCCCCTCCCTCTCGGCTCTACTATAGGGCGCCAAAGATAAAAGACGAAGAAAAAACCCCTAGCCTAGCCCCCTCCTCTCGCTCTACTATAGGGCGCCACAAGATAAAAGACGAAGAAAACCCTAGCCTAGCCCCTCCTCTCGCTCTACTATAGGGCGCCACAAGATAAAGACGAAGAAAACCCTAGCCTAGCCCCTCCTCTCGCTCTACTATAGGGCGCCACAAGATAAAAGACGAAGAAAACCCTAGCCTAGCCCCCCCTCTCCTCTACTATAGGGCGCCACAAGATAAAAGACGAAGAAAAAACCCTAGCCTAGCCCCTCCCTCTCTGGCTCTACTATAGGGCGCCAAAGATAAAAGACGAAGAAAAAAACCCTAGCCTAGCCCCTCCCTCTCGCTCTACTATAGGGCGCCACAAGATAAAAGACGAAGAGAAAACCCTAGCCTAGCCCCTCCCTCTCGCTCTACTATAGGGCGCCACAAGATAAAAGACGAAGAAAACCCTAGCCTAGCCCCTCCCTCTCGCTCTACTATAGGGCGCCACAAGATAAAAAAGACGAAGAAAACCCTAGCCTAGCCCCTCCCTCTCGCTCTACTATAGGGCGCCACAAGATAAAAGACGAAGAAAACCCCTAGCCTAGCCCCTCCTCTCGGCTCTACTATAGGCCACAAGCCACTATAAAGAGACCCCTAGCCTAGCTCTCTCGCTCTAATAAAGACGAAGAAAACCCTAGCCTAGCCCCTCCTCTCGCTCTACTATAGGGCGCCACAAGATAAAAGACGAAGAAAACCCTAGCCTAGCCCCCTCCCTCTCGCTCTACTATAGGGGCGCCACAAGATAAAAGACGAAGAAAAAACCCTAGCCTAGCCCCCCCCTCTCGCTCTACTATAGGGCGCCACAAGATAAAAGACGAAGAAAACCCTAGCCTAGCCCCTCCCTCTCGCTCTACTATAGGGCGCCACAAGATAAAAGACGAAGAAAAAACCCTAGCCTAGCCCCTCCTCTCGCTCTACTATAGGGCGCCACAAGATAAAAGACGAAGAAAACCCTAGCCTAGCCCCTCCCTCTCGCTCTACTATAGGGCGCCACAAGATAAAAGACGAAGAAAAAAACCCCCTCCTCCCCCTCTCTCGCTCTACTATAGGCGCCACAAGATAAAAGACGAAGAAAAAACCCTAGCCTAGCCCCTCCTCTCGCTCTACTATAGGGCGCCACAAGATAAAAGACGAAGAAAAACCCTAGCCTAGCCCCTCCTCTCGCTCTACTATAGGGCGCCACAAGATAAAAGACGAAGAAAACCCTAGCCTAGCCCCTCCCTCTCGCTCTACTATAGGGCGCCACAAGATAAAAGACGAAGAAAAAACCCTAGCCTAGCCCCTCCTCTCGCTCTACTATAGGGCGCCACAAGATAAAAGACGAAGAAAACCCTAGCCTAGCCCCTCCCTCTCGCCTCTACTATAGGGCGCCACAAGATAAAGACGAAGAAAAAACCTAGCCTAGCCCCTCCCTCTCGCTCTACTATAGGGCGCCACAAGATAAAAGACGAAGAAAAAAAACCCTAGCCTAGCCCCTCCCTCTCGCTCTACTATAGGGCGCCACAAGATAAAAGACGAAGAAAACCCTAGCCTAGCCCCTCCCTCTCGGCTCTACTATAGGGCGCCACAAGATAAAAGACGAAGAAAACCCTAGCCTAGCCCCTCCCTCTCGCTCTACTATAGGGCGCCACAAGATAAAAGACGAAGAAAAAACCCTAGCCTAGCCCCTCCCCTCTCTCTGCTCTACTATAGGGCGCCACAAGATAAAAGACGAAGAAAAAACCTAGCCTAGCCCCTCCTCTCGCTCTACTATAGGGCGCCACAAGATAAAAGACGAAGAAAACCCTAGCCTAGCCCCTCCTCTCGCTCTACTATAGGGCGCCACAAGATAAAAGACGAAGAAAACCCCTAGCCTAGCCCCTCCCTCTCGCTCTACTATAGGGCGCCACAAGATAAAACGACGAAGAAAACCCTAGCCTAGCCCCTCCCTCTCGCTCTACTATAGGGGCGCCACAAGATAAAAGACGAAGAAAACCCTAGCCTAGCCCCTCCTCTCGCTCTACTATAGGGCGCCACAAGATAAAAGACGAAGAAAAAAAACCCTAGCCTAGCCCCTCCCTCTCGCTCTACTATAGGGCGCCACAAGATAAAAGACGAAGAAAAACCCTAGCCTAGCCCCTCCTCTCTCGCTCTACTATAGGGCGCCACAAGATAAAAGACGAAGAAAAAAAACCTAGCCTAGCCCCTCCTCTCGCTCTACTATAGGGCGCCACAAGATAAAAGACGAAGAAAACCCTAGCCTAGCCCCTCCCTCTCGGCTCTACTATAGGGCGCCACAAGATAAAAGACGAAGAAAACCCTAGCCTAGCCCCTCCTCTCGCTCTACTATAGGGCGCCACAAGATAAAAGACGAAGAAAACCCTAGCCTAGCCCCTCCCTCTCGCTCTACTATAGGGCGCCACAAGATAAAAGACGAAGAAAACCCTAGCCTAGCCCTCCTCTCTCGCTCTACTATAGGGGCGCCACAAGATAAAAGACGAAGAAAACCCTAGCCTAGCCCCTAGCTCTGCTATAGGGCGCCACAAGATAAAAGACGAAGAAAAAACCCTAGCCCTGGCCCCTCCCTCTCGCTCTCTACTATAGGGCGCCACAAGATAAAAGACGAAGAAAACCCTAGCCTAGCCCCTCCCTCTCGCTCTCTACTATAGGGCGCCACAAGATAAAAGACGAAGAAAACCCTAGCCTAGCCCCTCCTCTCGCTCTACTATAGGGCGCCACAAGATAAAGACGAAGAAAACCCTAGCCTAGCCCCTCCCTCTCTCGCTCTACTATAGGGCGCCACAAGATAAAAGACGAAGAAAAAACCCTAGCCTAGCCCCTCCCTCTCGCTCTACTATAGGGCGCCACAAGATAAAAGACGAAGAAAAACCCTAGCCTAGCCCCTCCTCTCTCTCTACTATAGGGCGCCACAAGATAAAAGACGAAGAAAACCCTAGCCTAGCCCCTCCCTCTCTGCTCTACTATAGGGCGCCACAAGATAAAAGACGAAGAAAAACCCTAGCCTAGCCCTCCTCTCGCTCTACTATAGGGCGCCACAAGATAAAAAGACGAAGAAAACCCTAGCCTAGCCCCTCCTCTCGCTCTACTATAGGCGCCACAAGATAAAAGACGAAGAAAAAACCCTAGCCTAGCCCCTCCCTCTCGCTCTCTACTATAGGGCGCCACAAGATAAAAGACGAAGAAAAACCCTAGCCTAGCCCCTCCCTCTCTCTCGCTCTACTATAGGGCGCCACAAGATAAAAGACGAAGAAAAACCCTAGCCTAGCCCCTCCTCTCGCTCTACTATAGGGCGCCACAAGATAAAGACGAAGAAAACCCTAGCCTAGCCCCTCCCTCTCGCTCTACTATAGGGCGCCACAAGATAAAAGACGAAGAAAAAACCCTAGCCTAGCCCCTCCCTCTCGGCTCTACTATGGGGCGCCACAAGGATAAAAGACCCTAGCCTAGCCCCTCCCTCTCGCTCTCTATAGGGCGCCACAAGATAAAAGACGAAGAAAAAACCCTAGCCTAGCCCCTCCCTCTCGGCTCTACTATAGGGCGCCACAAGATAAAGACGAAGAAAACCCTAGCCTAGCCCCTCCCTCTCGCTCTACTATAGGGCGCCACAAGATAAAAGACGAAGAAAAACCCTAGCCTAGCCCCTCCCTCTCGCTCTACTATAGGGGCCACAAGATAAAAGACGAAGAAAACCCTAGCCTAGCCCCTCCTCTCTCGCTCTACTATAGGGCGCCACAAGATAAAAGACGAAGAAAAAAACCTAGCCTAGCCCCTCCCTCTCGCTCTACTATAGGGCGCCACAAGATAAAAGACGAAGAAAACCCTAGCCTAGCCCCTCCTCTCGCTCTACTATAGGGCGCCACAAGATAAAAGACGAAGAAAAAAAACCTAGCCTAGCCCCTCCCTCTCTCGCTCTACTATAGGGCGCCACAAGATAAAAGACGAAGAAAACCCTAGCCTAGCCCCTCCCTCTCGCTCTACTATAGGGCGCCACAAGATAAAAGACGAAGAAAACCCCTAGCCTAGCCCCTCCCTCTCGGCTCTACTATGGGGCTAAAAGACTAGCCTACCCCTCCTCTCTCTCTCTACTATAGGGCGCCACAAGATAAAAAACGAAGAAAAACCCCTAGCCTAGCCTAGCCCCTCCCTCTCGGCTCTACTATAGGGCCCACAAGATAAAAGACGAAGAAAAAACCCTAGCCTAGCCCCTCCTCTCGCTCTACTATAGGGCGCCACAAGATAAAGACGAAGAAAACCCTAGCCTAGCCCCTCCTCTCTCGCTCTACTATAGGGCGCCAAGATAAAGACGAAGAAGAAAACCCTAGCCTAGCCCCTCCCTCTCGCTCTACTATAGGGCGCCACAAGATAAAAGACGAAGAAAAACCTAGCCTGGCCCTCCCTCTCGGCTCTCTACTATAGGGCCCACAAGAGAAGAAGAAAGGCCTCCTAGGCCCTCCCTCTCGCTCTACTATAGGGCGCCACAAGATAAAAGACGAAGAAAAAACCCTAGCCTAGCCCCTCCTCTCTCGCTCTACTATAGGGCCCACAAGATAAAAGACGAAGAAAAAACCCTAGCCTAGCCCCTCCCTCTCGCTCTACTATAGGGCGCCACAAGATAAAAGACGAAGAAAAAAGCCTGGCCCCTCCTCTCGCTCTACTATAGGGCTAAGATAAAAGACGAAGAAAAAAACCCTCCTCCCCTCCCTCCCTCTCGCTCTACTATAGGGCGCCACAAGATAAAAGACGAAGAAAAACCCTAGCCTAGCCCCTCCTCTCTCTCGCTCTACTATAGGGGCCACAAGATAAAAGACGAAGAAAACCCTAGCCTAGCCCCCTCCCTCTCGCTCTACTATAGGGCGCCACAAGATAAAAGACGAAGAAAAAAACCCTAGCCTAGCCCCTCCTCTCTGCTCTACTATAGGGCGCCACAAGATAAAAGACGACGAAAAAACCCTAGCCTAGCCCCTCCCTCTCGCTCTACTATAGGGGCGCCACAAGATAAAAGACGAAGAAAACCCTAGCCTAGCCCCTCCTCTCGGCTCTACTATAGGGCGCCACAAGATAAAAGACGAAGAAAACCCTAGCCTAGCCCCTCCCTCTCGCTCTCTATGGGGCGCTAAAGACTACCTATATAGGGCGCCACAAGATAAAAGACGAAGAAAAACCCTAGCCTAGCCCCTCCTCTCGCTCTACTATAGGGCGCCACAAGATAAAAGACGAAGAAAAACCCTAGCCTAGCCCCTCCCTCTCGCTCTACTATAGGGCGCCACAAGATAAAAGACGAAGAAAACCCTAGCCTAGCCCCTCCCTCTCGCTCTACTATAGGGCGCCACAAGATAAAAGACGAAGAAAAACCCTAGCCTAGCCCCTCCCTCTCGCTCTACTATAGGGCCACAAGATAAAAGACGAAGAAAACCCTAGCCTAGCCCCTCCCTCTCGCTCTACTATAGGCGCTGGGAGATAAAGACGAAGAAAACCCTAGCCTAGCCCCTCCCTCTCGCTCTACTATAGGGCGCCACAAGATAAAAGACGAAGAAAAAAACCCTAGCCTAGCCCCTCCCTCTCGCTCTACTATAGGGCGCCACAAGATAAAGACGAAGAAAAACCCTAGCCTAGCCCCTCCTCTCTCTCTCTATAGGGCGCCACAAGATAAAAGACGAAGAAAAAACCCTAGCCTAGCCCCTCCCTCTCGCTCTACTATAGGGCGCCACAAGATAAAAGACGAAGAAAAAACCCTAGCCTAGCCCTCCCTCTCGGCTCTACTATAGGGCGCCACAAGATAAAAGACGAAGAAAAAACCCTAGCCTGGCCCCTCCTCTCGCTCTACTATAGGGCGCCACAAGATAAAAGACGAGAGAAAAAACCCTAGCCTAGCCCCTCCCTCCCTCTCGCTCTACTATAGGGCGCCACAAGATAAAAGACGAAGAAAAACCCTAGCCTAGCCCCTCCCTCTCGCTCTCTACTATAGGGCCACAAGATAAAAGACGAAGAAAACCCTAGCCCTGGCCCCTCCCCTCTCGGCTCTGCTATGGGGCCACCCTAAAGAGACGAGAGAAAACCCTAGCCTAGCCCCTCCCTCTCGGCTCTGCTATGGGCGCCACAAGATAAAGACGAAGAAAAACCCTAGCCTAGCCCCTCCCTCTCGGCTCTACTATAGGGCGCCACAAGATAAAAGACGAAGAAAAACCCTAGCCTAGCCCCTCCCTCTCGCTCTACTATAGGGCGCCACAAGATAAAGAGACGAGAAAAAAAACCCTAGCCTAGCCCCTCCCTCTCGCTCTACTATAGGGCGCCACAAGATAAAAGACGAAGAAAACCCTAGCCTAGCCCCCTCCTCTCGCTCTCTACTATAGGGCGCCACAAGATAAAAGACGAAGAAAACCCTAGCCTAGCCCCTCCTCTCGGCTCTACTATGGGGCGCCACAAGATAAAAGACGAAGAAAAAACCCTAGCCTAGCCCCTCCTCTCTCGGCTCTACTATAGGGCGCCACAAGATAAAAGACGAAGAAAACCCTAGCCTAGCCCCTCCCTCTCTGCTCTACTATAGGGCGCCACAAGATAAAGACGAAGAAAACCCTAGCCTGGCCCCTCCTCTCGGCTCTACTATGGGCGCCACAAGATAAAAGACGAAGAAAAAACCCTAGCCTAGCCCCTCCCTCTCGCTCTACTATAGGGCGCCACAAGATAAAAGACGAAGAAAACCCTAGCCTAGCCCCTCCTCTCGCTCTACTATAGGGCGCCACAAGATAAAAAGACGAAAGAAAAAAAGAAAGCCTAGCCTAGCCCCTCCCTCTCGCTCTGCTATAGGGCCACACAAGATAAAAGACGAAGAAAAACCTAGCCTAGCCCCTCCTCTCGCTCTACTATAGGGCGCCACAAGATAAAAGACGAAGAAAAACCCTAGCCTAGCCCCTCCTCTCGGCTCTACTATAGGGCGCCACAAGATCTAAGAAAAAAAAACCCTAGCCCTAGCCCTCCCTCTCTCTCCTCTGCTATGGGGCGCCACAAGATAAAAGACGAAGAAAAACCCTAGCCTAGCCCCTCCCTCTCGCTCTACTATAGGGCGCCACAAGATAAAAGACGAAGAAAAACCCTAGCCTACCTCTCGCTCTACTATAGGGCGCCACAAGATAAAAGACGAAGAAAACCCTAGCCTAGCCCCTCCTCTCTCGGCTCTACTATAGGGCGCCACAAGATAAAAGACGAAGAAAACCCTAGCCTAGCCCCTCCTCTCGCTCTACTATAGGGCGCCACAAGATAAAAGACGAAGAAAAGAGAGCCTGGCCCCTCCCTCTCGCTCTCTGCTATGGGCCACAAGATAAAGACAGAAGAAAACCCTAGCCCTCCCTCCCTCTCGCTCTACTATAGGGCGCCACAAGATAAAAGACGAAGAAAAAACCCTAGCCTAGCCCCTCCCTCTCGCTCTACTATAGGGCGCCACAAGATAAAAGACGAAGAAAACCCTAGCCTAGCCCCTCCTCTCGCTCTACTATAGGGCGCCACAAGATAAAAGACGAAGAAAAACCCTAGCCTGGCCCCTCCTCTCTCGCTCTGCTATAGGGCGCCAAAGATGAAGACGAAGAAAACCCTAGCCTAGCCCCTCCCTCTCGCTCTACTATATAGGCGCCACAAGATAAAGACGAGAGAAAAACCCTAGCCTAGCCCCTCCCTCTCGCTCTACTATAGGGCGCCACAAGATAAAGACGAAGAAAACCCTAGCCTAGCCCTCCCTCTCGCTCTACTATAGGGCGCCACAAGATAAAAGACGAGAAAAAAAACCCTAGCCTCCCCTCCTCTCGCTCTACTATAGGGCGCCACAAGATAAAAGACGAAGAAAAACCCTAGCCTAGCCCCTCCCTCTCGCTCTACTATAGGGCGCCACAAGATATAAAGACGAAGAAAACCCTAGCCTGGCCTCCTCTCTCGCTCTACTATAGGGGGCGCCACAAGATAAAAGACGAAGAAAAAACCCTAGCCTAGCCCCTCCTCTCGCTCTCTATGGGGCGCCACAAGATAAAAGACGAAGAAAACCCTAGCCTAGCCCCTCCCTCTCGCTCTCTACTATAGGGCCATAAAAGATAAAGACGAAGAAAAAACCCTAGCCTAGCCCCTCCCTCTCGGCTCTACTATAGGGCGCCACAAGATAAAAGACGAAGAAAACCCTAGCCTAGCCCCTCCCTCTCGCTCTACTATAGGGCGCCACAAGATAAAAGACGAAGAAAAAACCTAGCCTAGCCCCTCCTCTCTCGCTCTGCTACTATAGGGCGCCACAAGATAAAAGGACGAAGAAAAACCCTAGCCTAGCCTCCCTCCCTCTCGCTCTACTATAGGGCGCCACAAGATAAAGAGACGAAGAAAACCCTAGCCTAGCCCCTCCCTCTCGCTCTACTATAGGGCGCCACAAGATAAAAGACGAAGAAAACCCTAGCCTAGCCCCTCCCTCTCGCTCTGCTATGGGGCCGCCACAAGATAAAGACGAAGAAAAACCCTAGCCTGGCCCCTCCCTCTCTCTCTACTATGGGGGCCCACAAGATAAAGACGAAGAAAACCCTAGCCTAGCCCCTCCTCTCGCTCTACTATAGGGCGCCACAAGATAAAAGACGAAGAAAAAACCTAGCCTAGCCCCTCCCTCTCTCTCTACTATAGGGCCACAAGATAAAAGACGAAGAAAACCCTAGCCTAGCCCCTCCCTCTCGCTCTACTATAGGGCGCCACAAGATAAAAGACGAAGAAAACCCTAGCCTAGCCCCTCCCTCTCGGCTCTACTATAGGGCGCCACAAGATAAAAGACGAAGAAAACCCTAGCCTAGCCCCTCCTCTCGCTCTACTATAGGGCGCCACAAGATAAAAGACGAAGAAAAAAACCCTAGCCTAGCCCCCCCTCCTCCCTCCTCTCTCGCTCTCTACTATAGGGCGCCACAAGATAAAAGACGAAGAAAACCCTAGCCTAGCCCTCCCTCTCGCTCTACTATAGGGGCGCCACAAGATAAAAGACGAAGAAAACCCTAGCCTAGCCCCTCCCTCTCGGCTCTACTATAGGGCGCCACAAGATAAAAGACGACGAAAAAACCCTAGCCTAGCCCCTCCCTCTCGCTCTACTATAGGGCGCCACAAGATAAAAGACGAAGAAAAACCCTAGCCTAGCCCCTCTCTCTCGCTCTACTATAGGGCGCCACAAGATAAAGACGAAGAAAAAAACCCTAGCCTAGCCCCTCCCTCTCGGCTCTACTATAGGGCGCCACAAGATAAAAGACGAAGAAAAACCCTAGCCTAGCCCCTCCCTCTCGGCTCTACTATAGGGCGCCACAAGATAAAGACGAAGAAAACCCTAGCCTAGCCCCTCCCTCTCGCTCTACTATAGGGGCGCCACAAGATAAAGACGAAGAAAAACCCTAGCCTAGCCCTCCCTCTCTCGCTCTACTATAGGGCGCCACAAGATAAAAGACGACGAGAAAAAAACCCTAGCCTAGCCCCTCCCTCTCGGCTCTACTATAGGGCGCCACAAGATAAAAGACGAAGAAAAAAACCCTAGCCTAGCCCCTCCCTCTCGCTCTACTATAGGGCGCCACAAGATAAAAGACGAAGAAAACCCTAGCCTAGCCCCTCCCTCTCGCTCTACTATATAGGGCCACAAGATAAAAGACGAAGAAAAAAGACCCTAGCCTAGCCCCTCCTCTCGCTCTACTATAGGGCGCCACAAGATAAAAGACGAAGAAAAACCCTGGCCTGGCCCCCCTCTCTGCTCTGCTATAGGGCGCCACAAGATAAAAGACAGAAGAAAACCCTAGCCTGGCCCTCCCTCTCGCTCTACTATGGGGCGCCACAAGATAAAGACGAAGAAAAACCTAGCCTAGCCCCTCCCTCTCGCTCTACTATAGGGCCACCAAATAAAAGACGAAGAAAACCCTAGCCTAGCCCTCCCTCTCGCTCTACTATAGGGCGCCACAAGATAAAAGACGAAGAAAAAACCCTAGCCTAGCCCCTCCCTCTCGCTCTACTATAGGGCCACAAGATAAAAGACGAAGAAAACCCTAGCCTCACCCCTCCTCTCGCTCTACTATGGGGCGCCACAAGATAAAAGACGAAGAAAAAAACCCTAGCCTAGCCCCTCCCTCTCGCTCTACTATAGGGCGCCACAAGATAAAGACGAAGAAAAACCCTAGCCTAGCCCCTCCTCTCTCTCTACTATGGGGCCACCACAAGATTAAAGACGAAGAAAACCCTAGCCTAGCCCCTCCCTCTCGCTCTACTATAGGGGCCACAAGATAAAAGACGAAGAAAAACCCTAGCCTAGCCCCTCCCTCTCGCGCTCTACTATAGGGCGCCACAAGATAAAAGACGAAGAAAAAACCCTAGCCTAGCCCCTCCCTCTCGCTCTACTATAGGGCCACCACAAGATAAAAGACGACAGAAAAAACCCTAGCCTAGCCCCTCCTCTCGCTCTACTATAGGGCGCCACAAGATAAAGACGAAGAAAAAACCCTAGCCTAGCCCCTCCTCTCGGCTCTACTATAGGGCGCCACAAGATAAAAGACGAAGAAAAACCCTAGCCTGGCCCCTCCCTCTCGGCTCTCTACTATAGGGCGCCACAAGATAAAAGACGAAGAAAACCCTAGCCTAGCCCCTCCTCTCGCTCTACTATAGGGGCGCCACAAGATAAAAGACGAAGAAAACCCTAGCCTGGCCCCTCCTCTCGCTCTACTATAGGGCGCCACAAGATAAAAGACGAAGAAAAAAAACCCTAGCCTAGCCCCTCCTCTCGCTCTACTATAGGGCGCCACAAGATAAAAGACGAAGAAAACCCTAGCCTAGCCCCTCCTCTCTCGCTCTACTATAGGGCGCCACAAGATAAAAGACGAAGAAAAACCCTAGCCTAGCCCCTCCCTCTCGCTCTACTATAGGGGCCACAAGATAAAAGACGAAGAAAAACCCTAGCCTAGCCCCTCCTCTCTCGGCTCTACTATAGGGCGCCACAAGATAAAAGACGAAGAAAACCCTAGCCTGGCCCTCCTCTCTCGCTCTACTATGGGGCGCCACAAGATAAAAGACGAAGAAAACCCTAGCCTAGCCCCTCCCTCTCGCTCTACTATAGGGCGCCACAAGATAAAAGACGAAGAAAAACCCTAGCCTAGCCCCTCCCTCTCGCTCTACTATAGGGCCACACAAGATAAAAGACGAAGAAAACCCTAGCCTAGCCCCTCCCTCTCGCTCTACTATAGGGCGCCACAAGATAAAAGACGAAGAAAAAACCCTAGCCTGGCCCTCCTCCTCTCGCTCTACTATAGGGCGCCACAAGATAAAAGACGAAGAAAAAACCCTAGCCTGGCCCTCCCTCTCGCTCTACTATAGGGCGCCACAAGATAAAAGACGAAGAAAAAACCCCTAGCCTAGCCCCCTCCTCTCGCTCTACTATAGGGGCGCCACAAGATAAAGACGAAGAAAACCCTAGCCTGGCCCTCCCTCTCGCTCTACTATAGGGCCCAAGATAAAAGACGAAGAAAACCCTGGCCTGGCCCCTCCCTCTCGGCTCTACTATAGGGCGCCACAAGATAAAAGACGAAGAAAACCCTAGCCTAGCCCCCTCCTCTCGCTCTACTATAGGGCGCCACAAGATAAAAGACGAAGAAAACCCTAGCCTAGCCCCTCCCTCTCTCGCTCTACTATAGGGCGCCACAAGATTAAAGACGAAGAAAACCCTAGCCTACCCCTCCCTCTCGGCTCTACTATAGGGCGCCACAAGATAAACAGAAAGAAAAAACCTAGCCTGGCCCCCCTCTCTCGCTCTACTATAGGGCCCACAAGATAAAAGACGAAGAAAAACCCTAGCCTAGCCCCTCCTCTCGCTCTGCTATAGGGCGCCACAAGATAAAGACGAAGAAAACCCTAGCCTAGCCCCTCCTCTCGCTCTACTATAGGGCGCCACAAGATAAAAGACGAAGAAAACCCTAGCCTAGCCCCTCCCTCTCGCTCTACTATAGGGCGCCACAAGATAAAAGACGAAGAAAAACCCTAGCCTAGCCCCTCCCTCTCGCTCTACTATAGGGCGCCACAAGATAAAACACGAAGAAAACCCCTAGCCTAGCCCCTCCCTCTCGGCTCTACTATGGGGGCGCCACAAGATAAAAGACGAAGAAAACCCTAGCCTAGCCCTCCTCTCGGCTCTACTATAGGGCGCCACAAGATAAAAGACGAAGAAAACCCTAGCCTAGCCCCTCCCTCTCGGCTCTACTATAGGGCGCCACAAGATAAAGACGAAGAAAAAAACCCTAGCCCTAGCCCCTCCCTCTCGGCTCTACTATAGGGCGCCACAAGATAAAAGACGACGAAGAAAACCCTAGCCTGGCCCCTCCCTCTCGGCTCTACTATGGGGCGCCACAAGATAAAAGACGAAGAAAACCCCTAGCCTAGCCCCCTCCTCTCGCTCTACTATAGGGCGCCACAAGATAAAAGACGAAGAAAAACCCTAGCCTAGCCCCTCCCTCTCGCTCTACTACTATAGGGCGCCACAAGATAAAAGACGAAGAAAAAACCCTAGCCTAGCCCCTCCTCTCTCGGCTCTGCTATAGGGCGCCACAAGATTAAAGACGAAGAAAACCCTAGCCTAGCCCCTCCTCTCGCTCTACTATAGGGGCGCCACAAGATAAAAGACGAAGAAAAAACCTAGCCTCACCCCTCCCTCTCGGCTCTACTATAGGGCGCCACAAGATAAAAGACGAAGAAAAAAACCCTAGCCTAGCCCCTCCTCTCTCGCTCTACTATAGGGCGCCACAAGATAAAAGACGAAGAAAAAACCCTAGCCTAGCCCCTCCCTCTCGCTCTCTGCTATAGGGCGCCACAAGATAAAAGACGAAGAAAACCCTAGCCTAGCCCCTCCCTCTCTCTGCTCTACTATAGGGCGCCACAAGATAAAAGACGACGAGAAAAAAACCCTAGCCTAGCCCTCCTCCTCTCGCTCTACTATAGGGCGCCACAAGATAAAAGACGAAGAAAACCCTAGCCTAGCCCCTCCTCTCTCGCTCTACTATAGGGCCACACAGAGATAAAGACGAAGAAAAACCCTAGCCTAGCCCCTCCCTCTCGCTCTACTATGGGGCGCCACAAGATATAAGACGAAGAAAACCCTAGCCTAGCCTGGCCTCTCTCGCTCTACTATAGGGCGCCACAAGATTAAAGACGAAGAAAACCCTAGCCTAGCCCCTCCCTCTCGCTCTACTATAGGGCGCCACAAGATAAAAGACGAAGAAAAACCCTAGCCTCACCCCTCCCTCTCGCTCTACTATAGGGCGCCACAAGATAAAAGACGAAGAAAACCCTAGCCTGGCCCCTCCCTCTCGCTCTACTATAGGGCGCCACAAGATAAAAGACGAAGAAAACCCTAGCCTAGCCCCTCCCTCTCGCTCTACTATAGGGCCACAAGATAAAAGACGAAGAAAACCCTAGCCTAGCCCCTCCCTCTCGCTCTACTATAGGGCGCCACAAGATTAAAGACGAAGAAAACCCTAGCCTAGCCCCTCCCTCTCGGCTCTACTATAGGGCGCCACAAGATAAAAAAGACGAAGAAAAACCCTAGCCTGGCCCCTCCCTCTCGGCTCTACTATAGGGCGCCACAAGATAAAAAACGAAGAAAACCCTAGCCTAGCACCTCCCCTCTCGCTCTACTATAGGGCGCCACAAGATAAAGGACGAAGAAAACCCCTAGCCTAGCCCCTCCCTCTCGGCTCTCTATATAGGCGCCACAAGATAAAGGACGAAGAAAAAACCCTAGCCTCACCCCTCCCTCTCGCTCTACTATAGGGGCCACAAGATAAAAGACGAAGAAAAAACCCTAGCCTAGGCCCTCCCTCTCTCGCTCTACTATAGGGCGCCACAAGATAAAAAAGACGAAGAAAAAACCCTAGCCTAGCCCCTCCTCTCTCGCTCTACTATAGGGCGCCACAAAATAAAAGACGAAGAAAAACCCTAGCCTAGCCCCTCACTCTCGGCTCTACTATAGGGCGCCACAAGATTAAAGACGAAGAAAACCCTAGCCTGGCCCCTCCCTCTCGCTCTACTATAGGGCGCCACAAGATAAAGAGACGAAGAAAAAACCCTAGCCTAGCCCCTCACTCTCGCTCTACTATAGGGCGCCACAAGATTAAAGACGAAGAAAAAACCCTAGCCTAGCCCCTCCTCTCTCTCGCTCTACTATAGGGCGCCACAAGATATAAAGACGAAGAAAAACCCTAGCCTCACCCCTCCTCTCTCTCGCTCTACTATAGGGCGCCACAAGATAAAAGACGAAGAAAACCCTAGCCTAGCCCCCCCTCTCGCTCTCTACTATAGGGCGCCACAAGATAAAGAGACGAAGAAAACCCTAGCCTAGCCCCTCCTCTCGATCTACTATAGGGCGCCACAAGATAAAAGACGAAGAAAAAAACCCTAGCCTAGCCCTCCCTCTCTGCTCTCTACTATAGGGCGCCACAAGATTAAAGACGAAGAAAACCCTAGCCTAGCCCCTCCTCTCTCGCTCTACTATAGGACGCCACAAGATAAAGAGACGAGAAGAAAACCCTAGCCTACCTCTCGATCTTCTATAGGGCGCCACAAAATAAAGACGAAGAAAAAACTCTAGCCTAGCCCCTCCTCTCTCTCTCTGCTATAGGGGGCGCCACAAGATTAAAGACGAAGAAAAAACCCTAGCCTAGCCCCTCCTCTCGGCTCTACTATAGGGCGCCACAAGATAAAAGACGAAGAAAAAAACCCTAGCCTAGCCCCCCTCTCTCGCTGCTATAGGGCGCCACAAGATAAAGGACGAAGAAAAAACCCTAGCCTAGCCCCTCCTCTCGCTCTACTATAGGGCGCCACAAGATAAAAGACGAAGAAAACCCTAGCCTCACCCCTCCTCTCTCGCTCTACTATAGGGCGCCACAAGATAAAAGACGAAGAAAAAACCTAGCCTAGCCCCTCCTCTCGCTCTACTATAGGGCCACAAGGTAAAAGACGAAGAAAACCCTAGCCTAGCCCCTCCCTCTCGCTCTACTATAGGGCGCCACAAGATAAAGAGACGAAGAAAACCCTAGCCTAACCCCTCCCTCTCGGCTCTCTGCTATAGGGCGCCACAAGATAAAGACGAAGAAAAACCCTAGCCTGGCCCTCCTCTCTCTCGCTCTACTATAGGGCGCCACAAAATAAAAGACGAAGAAAACCCTAGCCTGGCCCCTCACTCTCGCTCTACTATAGGGCGCCACAAGATTAATGACGAAGAAAAAACCCTAGCCTAGCCCCTCCCTCTCTCTCTACTATAGGGCGCCACAAGATAAAAGACGAAGAAAAAACCCTAGCCTAGCCCCTCCCTCTCGCTCTACTATAGGGCGCCACAAGATTAAAGACGAAGAAAAACCCTAGCCTAGCCCCCTCCTCTCGCTCTGTAGTAAACACATCAAAATACGATACTAAAACCTACTGAGTCTCCCTGAGGCTCAGTGCGGTGTATTATTCTTATATTTGATTGTCTACGTGGTCTACAAATAATTCACCTCGTGTGAATTAATTGTAAACTAATTCTAACTCCACACTGATAGTGGTTTAAGGGGACTTTACCACACTCCCCTCAAGCTCAAGCGTCACCAGTGATTGAAGAGCTTCAAAATAAATGACCTCTTAAACTATTGAAAATTAAACATATATAACTAGTAGTGTAAATTAAACAATATATATATATATATAAAACTTGTGAAATCCTTCTGTTGAGTAAGTTCGTGCCTTGGATACTGGTCTTTTGAACCATCCCGGCTGTGCTGGTATATTTTCACCCCCCAAAAAAAGCTAGGGTATCCGCTGGTATGTTTTCACCCCCAAGCTAGGGTATCCGCTGGAGTTATACTCGCCTATAAGCTCGAGTTGTGGAATCGTCGTTCGCCTCTATACCGTGGTGAAATCTCACGAGGAGAGAGACAAACTCCGATCCGGAAGTAGATGGTAGACATCTGGTATTCATCAACGTAACGTTGGAATTATTGTTGTTGTGCCGCTTTCTTCTTCTGCCGAGTTTGCTCGGCTTTGTGGTATGCCGCGATGTCATTCGGATCGTCAAAAGCTTCGGCTGACTCCCAAGTTGGATCACCATCCCGCCAGCGAACCAAGTATTCTGTATTCCCTGTGGAATCATTCTGTCTATGTCGAATGATGTAACGGAACGAGAACTATCCTGCCACATATGATCTTCTAAAGGCTTTTCGGTGGCTCTATGGACTAGTCGCAATAGTTCCACTCTAACTGGTTTACCTTCGAAAGTATCTGGAAGTGAACCATCCTTGTGTGTCAGTTCATATCCTTGTCCCTGTCTGGCTTTGACAACGTATGGTCCAAACATTGGTCGCATTGCTTTGGTTGTGCGACCTTCGGACCGTACCATTACCACATCCCCTGGTTGAAAGGCGATAAAATCGTAAGCATGGAGGCGGTCAAACTGCCTGGATAGTGTGTCTGCGTATTTCTGCGTGACCTTGTAAAGCGTCGGCAAGATAGTGTCGTGCAAACGATCCAGCCGGTGTGCCCAAGCCTCATTGGTGACCGGCTGATTCCCGGAAGGTCATCCGTGAAGTCAGCAAACGGAACATGACGGCGACCGAAGTAAGCACTGAATGGTGCTGTCTTGTGTCGCCGAGATATTCGGAGGTTCTGGCACAGCATAATAAGTGGTAGTCGGACATCCCATGCGGTAGGCAAAGATTCACATAGCTTGCGAACTCCTTCGTGTATGTCTCTGTGTCTTCTCTCCGCTGCTCCCAGAACCTGAGGACGATATGGTGGCGACTTTGCATGCATCACTCCAACTTCTTGAGTTATTAATTTAACAATCTTGTTCGAAAACTCGCCTCCCTCGTCTGATTGAATTTTCCTGGGAAAACCATGTTCCCCAAACACCTCCATAAGTTTCGATGTCACCACTTCTGCTGACTTTGTGGCCGTTGCTCTCAATATCGAGTACCCCGTTGCTATATCCAAGACGTGCAATATATATCGATTTCCTGCTGCTGAAACTAGTGACATTGGAATCATGTCGACTTGAATATGATCCCACGGATACTTTGCCGTTATATTAATCATCGGGTGAAATCCTTTCGTAACACCCTCTGTCCTAGACATGTGCGACAGTTTCTCCTAACTGTTTGTGCAAGTTCCAGAGCGTTAGGCCACAAATGTCCGTTCTGCTGTAGTTGAGCAACTGTATCTTCTGCTCTATGATGCCCAATCTCATGCTGACACAAGGTGAGCTGTGTGCGACGGCTTATCTCTTCCTCATCTGGAGAATCCGTCATGGCTACTTCCGAGGTAGCGATCGATACTAGCCGAGACGTATCTAATGGGGTGACTTTCGATACTGAGGACGGTTCTGCATATCCCAATCGTGCTGAAAACGTCGCTGGAAGGCTGTAACCCTTGCGTGGGCCTACTCTGGCAATGACTGTGTGACCCCATGGTGCCTTGCCACTCGCATACTTTCCGTATTTGAGGAAGGAGTGGGCTGTCCTTGGAACTAATACTGGGTCTCTTTGTAGAAGCGACTTGAATAACTGGAACCAAGGCTCGTGGGGCGCCCACGGTAGACACACCGTAGCTGTGGCCCTCTCTGATCGTATCTTGCGCAACATTCTATGGATTAATCTCCATGGTGGGTTCATCCATCCGTCTATATCTTTCCAACAATGTGCAAACGCTCCACCCCTGTCATCGTCGGTGTAGTAGCGTGGCAAATGATGGTCCTGATGCGAAGCAAAGACATCGACATTATTCTCACCCATAATCCGTTGCGCTTGCTCAAAGTAGTCTGGAAAAAAAGTTGCCAACATTCTGCATATAGTACCTCCGGGTCCTCAGTCTCAACAGTTTCCTCATGAAGCCTAGACCACGCGTCTGGTAACACGTTCTTTATACCCGGGATGTGCGAGATAGTAAAATTGAAAGGCGCTATGATGTGATGCCATCGTTGTAGCATCGGATTCAGCTTTAGCTGTGTGTTCATATACACCAAAGCCTTGTGATCAGTCAACACTGAAAAGCGTTGACCTTCGAGATGATCCCAGAAGTGTGTGAGACCATATACCAAGGCCAATAATTCCTTCATGGGTGTTGCGTAATTGCCGCTGTGCTGCGTTGAGGGTCTTGCTGAAGAACATTAGGTATTGCTTCTTTCCTTCTATGGTCTGGAACAATGCACCTCCAATACCGTAGTCGCTTGCATCCGTTTCGAGTTGTAAAGGTACTTCGTCGACGGAAATTTTCAACACTACTGCCTCAACTATGGCTTGCTTCATGGCATCCCAAGCTTGCTGGTGTCTCTGTTCCCACCTGTCTCCAATGATTTCCTTAGGCTTCAGTCTTACAAATTCCCGGAGTGGGGCAACTACCTCTGCAAAGTTTGGTAGGTGCTCGTGAAGAAAGTTGGCTAATCCCAAGGCCGATGCAATGTCTTTGTACTTCTTCGGGGTTGGCCAGTCAATGAGCTTGGCCTGCTTTTCATGGCAAATATCAATTCCGGCCTTCGATACTCGCTTCCCTAGGATCATGACTTCTTTGACTGCAAAATGACATTTTGAAGGGTTTAGCTTGAAACTGTGGTACGTCAGCCGCCGAATGACCTCTTTCACTACTCGTACGTGTTCCTCGTAGTCATCTGTTGCTATTACGATGTCGTCCAGGTAGTGGTGTGCCGGAAGTCCTTGCAATATCACACTCAGTGTACGCTGAAACTGCTGCGTCAGTGTGTGTAGTCCAAATGGCGCTGATGTAAAGGAATACTGGCTTTTGCCATGTGTGAAACTGAATAGATACTGAGAATCAGGGTGAATTGGGAGTCGATGGTACGCTGCGGTTAGATCCAATGTCGTGTAATATCTCTTCCCTTTGATGTTACCAATGATGTCGTTGATACGGGGAATAATGAACTGATCCGCCGGTATTAATGCATTCACCGCTCTGAGGTCCAAACACACTCGCACTTTCTTTAGTTCTCCAGATTGAGTATACTCTGGCACGGCGAGCAAGGGTAAGTTGACGGAAGTGGCTGTATCCCTTTGAACTATGACCAAATCTTGAATCCACTTCTGCACCTGTCTATCTACCCATGGTATCCATTTGTCTGCTACAAAGTTCCTTACTGCCTTCCGCATCCTTGCAGCTTGATCTGGTGTCACTGGCAATCTAACTTCGCCTCCTTCCAGTCTGCACCTGTCCTTTTCTCGAATACCGTCATTGTCCCTCAGTTCCTTGTCTAGTTCCAGGCGAACACCGGTTTCCTCGGTCAAATCTGGTGGTCGTCTCAACGGTATTGGTTCCAATAGTTTGTCTAGCTCCGTTGGATCTATGGGTGAGAATGGCGATTGAAGGCCTCCCACGTATAGCCCCCCTAAGCCAGGCATAAGATCCTGGCCTACGATCGCGTCGATAGCCGGTGGTAGATTCATTAGCTCGAAAGACTGTTCTGTGAGCTCTAGACCATATCGTACTGGAGTTTGTACGGTTGAGCCTATTCGCCGTGTACGAAGACTACGATCAGCTAGGTATATATAGGATCCCTCCGGAGCCGACTTAATTTGCAATCCCCAATCGTGTGCGGATGTCGAATCAATGCAACTTCTGTTTGCCCCAGAATCCACTAACGCCCTGCATGTCTTACCGTTAATCAGAATGGATATGAATACTCGATTGTCCATTGAAAGTAATGGATCTTTGATCGATAGTATCACAGGTGTGCTAGACGGGAAAACTAAAGTTGCATCTACATCCGACACCCTTACGTCCTATTCCTGATCGCTGCCTATGGTTTCCCACGTTGCATCCTCTTCTAACTCACCCTGTTCGATTTCGTCTGGGTGTGCCAGTATGGAAGCAATGTGTGTCTGTAGGCGTGGTCTCCTCCTGCTCCGTTTGCTGGTCGTCCGAGTCTGTTAGAGCCGTAATGGTGTTGACCGCGGGCAAACTCTTATCGAAGGATACGCCTTGCTTAAATCCTCGGCCCGAGCTGGATGTGAATCCAACCCTTTTGTTCGACTGGTAGTGCTTGCAGGATGATATATGCCTGAAACTGGGTGGGGCACCCGCTCTGCACGCGTAACACGTGGTGGTCGTAGACGTGCTTGTGCGTTGTGTGCTGCCTCCTCCTGTATTCGTATTCAAATTACGATCTCGTTGTTGGGCTGGAAACTGTCTACGCCTATCCCCCACATTCATCTGTGTCCGTAGCCGTTGTCTGAGGATGGCATCGGTTTCTTGTATGTCTGGATTTAAAATGCGGAGAAGGTCTTCAGTCTCCAGGTGGTCCCAACCTATGTGGTGTTGTAGCGTGCGTTCATACGTCATATTACCTGTCAGGTCCTCGAGGGCCTGTATGAGGCAGTGATTAAGCAACCGCTTAGGAAAGTCCTTGCCCTTATCTGCTCGCTCCCAGGCTCTCTTGTGAACTTCCACAATCTTGTTCAAATGTTCCCTGGCTGACTCTACACCCTTGGTGCGGGATTACCCTTCGCCAACTTCTTAAAGGTAGGGTCTACGGTGGCCTTGCTCTCATGTTGACAGATTTGGTCTATGACCTGTTCCGCCGGATATACCCTCAGCTCATTATGGTTGTCACGGAGATAGTCAATTGTGGCCTTTGCTGCCTTAAAATATATGAGTACCTTATAGAACCAACGTACCATCCACGACTCATCTAGTCCTGAGACATGGGCGTTCTTCAGTGCCTCTTCTAGCGCCCCTCGTGTGTCTCTATCGGCTGTGCTGCTTAATTGATAACGGTCTAAAAGGCCAATCGGGCCATGTCCGTGGCTCCGGAGCTCTGTTCTTCCTGATAGCTTCCAATTGAGTATTCAACGCTCCTTTCAACGTATCGATCGTGGACGTTAGTAATGTACATCTTGGGACATCGTAGTTTCCCTGTGCTCGACAAAGTTCATCCACAAAGAAGGATATCTTCCCTTCGAGGCGTTGACACATGGCTCGGCGATGCTCGTTCCACTGCGCTGGTGTCATGATCGGCTCTCTCGCCTGTTCGTCTTTGTGCGGTCGTTTTCTGCTGCCATGAACACTACCGTCGTCGACATCACTAGACTTGCGCTTACCGTCGTCGACGTCACTATACTTGCGCTTACCGTCGTCAACGTAACTAGCCTTGCGCATATCCTGTATCGATCGCGCGAAGTCTCGGTGCTGTCGGCTGAGTTCCCATCGTCTACGTAGTTGTTTTCGTTCGGCTTCCCTACGATAATCCCCATGTGGGTCGCTCAAATATTGCTCTAGCTGTCGGCCCCTGATTTCGTCAGAGTTTTGCTGACGAGTGCCCGTGGCCCACCCTGACATATTTCTATGCCGTTGGACTTGTCGCTCATCCCGTTGCCTGCGAGGGAATCCTGACTTGCACTGGTAAAACTCCCCGATCGAGTTCGCTTTCGAGTGAAATCTCGTTCAGGTGCTCGGTGAAAAGGCTGCCATGAATACGGTCTATCACCCGCTGAATGAATGCCCGAAGTACCTCGGACATTGGCTACCCTGTGTCGCTCAGCTGCTGGTTCAGCAGACTTTGAACGACTAGTATGCCTAATCACAAATTGCACCTCACTGTCTTCTGGATCTGCTCTCCCTCTTGCCGATAAGCGAGACCCGTGCCCCAACTGATGTCGCCTGCTTGCTGCCTGGCCCACGTCTTGGTCTGTCTGTTCATGTCGCGGTTGTTCATCTCTTCGACGCGATGCTACTGTCTGGCGCGAAGAAGCTGTGCCTCCTTGGTGGGTCTGCTCGAAATCTGACAAAGATCTCTGGGTTGCTTTGCCGTCGCGACGAGTGCGTCGAGGGCTACGGGGTGTTGGACGCATAGGCATCTTGATGTTAAGACTTCGATGTATGGCTTGTGTTGTTGATGAATAGTTGGTCCAGAATGAAGGAGTGTCGGCTATTATATAATAGTTGACTTCAGCCATTTGTGTTACACACTTTCTTCCGCCGTTCTCCTCTCGTGATACCAAAATAGCTAATTATCATTGAATCATGTTGATGTCTACAAGGTCTGCTTGCGGGTCGCCGAAAACTCGTTGCGCTCGAATACACCTTGCTCCTTGATGATTGCTAATCATTTTGTTTGGGTTGGTTTTGTTAATGAGTACTCGTTTTGCTCTCCTTTGCTCTGTCTATAGGAGTAATTAAGAGTTGCTGATAGACTCGAAGCGTGTTCAATGATCAACCGCCTGTCGTGTTCTAGCGTTCTGAATGCTCCTTTAATCCAACCTTCGGACCACTGTACTCCAACATCAATCAAATCCGAGGCCTGCAGCCAGGAAGTTCAGGTCAAGGTTCCCAAGAATAACCTTGAAGCCCAAGGTAGATACAACGGTTATGAAGTTGGAAAACCAAAAAACAAATTCTTATTCAAACCAACTTGAGTGTACTTGCACGATGCCTGATAAGTGCCGTCTACTTTTGCATGTACTATTTCTTCTGTACTTTGCAAGAGTCCGCTGCATCTTGACGATTCGCCTTATACGTCGGTGATAACGTTCTCCTTAGTTTTCACCAACAATCATACAACCGTACCAGGCTATGTTGGTCCCATACGGCTGATTCACTTACGTTGACTTCCTTTTCTCTCTAGAATGGAAATTTTAGTATATATATATATATATGTATATATATATACGAAAATGTATTCTGTCTTGTAACATCGGTAAATATGTCTTCTAGTTGTGTTGTTGGTCGTGGGTTCGATACCCCCGTGATATATATTTTTTTTTTTCCTATGCTTTTCGTGACCATCGAAGTTCGCGCATGCAACGATGGCGAACATTCGACTCCGAGATATTTTCGAAAAAAATCGATCTTCTAACCATGCCAGTCTTTTCGTCTAGCCAATTGATTACCAAAACTTGCTCCCGTAGTTGATATTTGTTGAAAATACGAGTTGAAATCGCATTTTTTTTCTGTCTCAGTTTCTCCCAAACTGTGCCTAGCTCCTCTTCTGCATTGCTACCTGTCTCACGCGCTTAATTCACACGTTTCCATTCTACGTCGCCTGACACTGTCGATTCTACATTGCTACCTGCTTTTCTTGATCACCTCTATCTGCCCCTTTGTCGTCTCTGTACTGCCCACACCTATGAAAATCTGCCATATCGACCTTCTCTACGCCAAATTACGTTCTTCTATACCCCTAACTGCGATACTGCATCATGTTCACGTGTTGTGTGGATTGATTCAGGGTCAGTCAAAACATTGTTCAAAACGTCCTATGACTGCTAATTAGTCAGAGGGAGGCCTTGATTGTCAACGACGGCCTGAAAAGTCGCATTGGAATTGAAGTATCTGGATTTTCGGACCGAAGATGGATTAAAAAA
>LUCW03000094.1:40000-60901 GCA_001586965.3 Sphaeroforma sirkka | reverse complement strand
TATGACTAAAATGAACTATCTTTGTCATGAGAGTGGTCCGTGAATTTAGACCTCAGAAATACTACACTTCAAGTTTCGCCACTGTTGTGAAAGGGATGTGTTTGGCATGTCTCGTATATAGTTATATCCCTGCGCCCTGGCGATAGTCCATCATACAAGTATGTGACACCCTCTTAAACGGTATTTCCTCAGCCCCGTACCTTGATAATACGCCGACTCAACCCAGCCATAATGTGCTAGTTCCAAGATCTCTGTGCTACTACTACTCACTGACCCTCAGCAGCCCCACGCTGAGATTTAAATATGTAAGAGATACAAGCGTGTTCAATTTAGGAGGCATAGTATATTTTTATTTTTCAAAGCTTTTACACAAATAAATTTAACCTTCGCACGTTATTATTATTTCGTACATACTCGACCTCAGTACATAAATATATACTGAATGTTGTCGGCCTGCCGCCAAAACGGACTGTACCGAACAGCCGAGCGCTCCGTAAAGATTTGCTGATAACATTCTAAATATAGCAGCCGATAAATAGGCGACTTGATCATATCGTCAGACTACATATAAATAGGTATGCTTAAGGCCCTCGGACACCGTACACTAATACTAGTAGTAAATAAATGAATATAACTAGAGTTCAGTTGTATCTACAAGTGTCCATATCAGCACCAACAACTCGAACCGGTGGTAAGGTAGCATGCATTGGTAGTGCACTATATTGCTACACTCTGATAGCATGTCATTGAACTATAATTATGATCCAACTATCTTCCATCTAAGCATAGGTTTTTAAACAACATCGGACATAAAGAAACAGTACAGCTACAGCTTTTGATTTCAAATATCAATCATGAAGTCAATACGCAAATCCATAACGAAGACTGTGTCCAACAGTGGATTGAATACACTCAAGTCTAGAGAAAAGCTGAATCAAAGCGGCAGTAAAGACACTCTACCCACCCATGTAGGCAATATGGATGCACAGAATTCACCCCCGCCAAGACCCCCCCAAACCCCCCGCCCAAAGCGTCGACCGAAGCAACCTCATCGCACACCCCATATAACACACGCTCTGAGCATGTGCCGTCGGTTGCTGGCTCAGTGAAAGGGTCAGTTAAAGGTAAGTGAGAGTTTGCTCGTTGTGTTGCATGAGTGTGTGAGTATTCAAGTATACAGTATTGTTCAGTATGTTTGTCGAAAATTGAGTTTGTTTTCCGTCGGAAGTGATCTGCAGATCAGGTGAGAAGACGTGACTCGTTTTGGATATGCAAATGCCCGACAACCAGATGAACCAATAAACAACTCATAACGTATGTGATGATTTTAAGTCTTAGTTGTGCTCCAAAGTTTGAGCCGACAGTCGCGATATTGATTGTGCTTATTTATACTACCATTACTTTTCCAATTTGGCGAATGTTTATTAATCAATACTATTTGAAACATATGCACGTGTTATAAATGTTTCTTCTGTACACATTTCCAATACATGTGTATATATACTTATATGTATATATATATATATATATATATATTATATATATATATATATATATATATATATATATATATATATTATTATATACGTATATATATATATATATATATACATATATATATATATTATTATATATATACATATTATATATATATACATATATTATATATATATATATATAATATTATATATTATTATTATATTATATATATATACATATATATTATTAACATATTATATGTATATATTATATATATTATATATATATTATATATATTATATAGCATATATACATCCGCGTGCATATGCATACGTATGTACGCACCATATAGCATCCATTATGTACACAAAACACATATGTCCATACCATATTGCAACGCACACACGCACGCATTTATATAAGCTAGCGTATACGCATATATTTTGTGTGTATGCATGAACACACGTCCATACGCACGCACGCATTTTTTTTTGATCTATGCATACGACCCGTGCGTGTATGCATGCATGTACGCACATGCATGTGTATTTATGTATGTTGATATTATATATTATATTATATATTATATATATAATGCATTATATAAATATATATGTATATAATATTCATATTATATATTATCATATATTTATGTTATTAGTATGACATTATTATACATATTATTATATATATATTATATTATATTATATTACATACGCACGCACGTACGCATGTACGTATGTATTATTGCATGTATTAGCATGCATGTAGGCATGCATAAAACGTATGTTTTATAATGCAATAATATACATATATATTATATATATTATATTATATATTATATATAATATATATATATATATTATATATATATATTATACGTGTCCGTGTCTGTGTCCGTGTGTCTGTGTGTGTCCGTGTATATATGTATGTGTGCATGTGTGTTGTGTGTTTATGCATATGTATATTTTTATATTACGTGTGTCTTTTTTGTGCGCTTTACATGTGTCTATGTCTGTGTCAGTGTGTCAATGTGTCTGTATGTTTTGGTGTACAGTATTTTTATTGAGAATTGATAGTATTAGAATTTGTCTATCACGCAAAATACACCACATATACAACTTCGACATTGGAGGCATAACTTTCACGTTCTGATCAATTACCGCTGTCACTATGTGCGATGCACATGCAGGGTCACACGTGAACCTCGATGACAACGGTGATGAATTCAAGTCTAACTGTTCATTGGCGGCACAGACTGAAGTCGAGCCGACTGTGGATGCCGCCCAATGTGAGGTGCGAGCGAATGCTAGTGTCAACAAGTCGTTTAGTGAGATATATATATATATATATATATATATATATATATATATAGTGTCAGTGTCAGTGTCTGTGTCAGTGTCAGTGTCTGTGTCTGTGTGAGTCTGTGCCTCTGTGTGTGTGTATGTATTGTGTATAGTTTGCAGCTCTCCGCGTATAGTATACATAGATTTGGTACTCAGTTATTTTTAATATATGGTACAAGTCGCAGATGTTTACTGAAGAGCAGCATTGGACGTAAGTATCAGTTTGAAACTGCAGTAATACGCATATCGAAAGTAGGCCTCGGCCTTGAAGGAAACGAATATTACATCCATGACATACATCCCTCTCAATCGCACTAGTGAAGCATTGCAATGTGAGTGTTAGGAACGCAAATTGAAGTTTTCTTGTACATGTTAAGGGGTCTGTTAACGCGACTGTTGATAATGGTCTGTTAATGGTGTACTCTTCAGCACCATTTAAATATTTAGTTATAAGACAGTAGCGCTTGCACACACTCGTATATGACAATCGCGCCATTCACACGCAACATACATACATACATGCAGCGTGGGTGATAGTCGTGTACGTTTACATATGTCGTTTGTTCATCATTATATCTCTCACTGTTATTGTTGGCGTTGTGGGTCGGCAGATACCTCTGGATCGTCTGAAGGGCATGTCGCCACAACAACAGATCTCACTGTTGCAAGAATGCCTCAGTGATTACCGGTGGCAACTGGAGAACGAGAACATCATCCTCACCAAGTTGAATGAGTAAGTGTGGAACAACTCCTGCGTATGATAGTACATGAGAAACTGCTAACTACCAACTGCCGAGCTCAATGTATCGACTGCAGTCGATTGCATTGTGTGTACAATGTATACACCTATCTGTATGATCTTATCACTGTATGAAATATGTGCCTATATATATATATATATATATATCAACTATTCTGTGTGATTTTGCCTCAGGTACACGAATATCAAGGGTGAGAGGTCGCGGAAGGTCTTTGTCGAATACATGGACCAGAGCCGAATAGTGCACATGAACAGGGACATCTTATCGAAAGCCATCCACGCACACGAGCAAGCTGTTGTGGGGGTGGAAATGCAAATGTATGTGACCAGGCACCCCGCATGGACTAAACGGGACACCCCGTTTGTGTGAGAGGAGGGACCTCTGAGGACATAACACTCTGCCCTTTTTTGTTTTGGATTGTTTTGGTGCAGTATGTTATGATCTGCTACAAGGCGAACGTACAAGCCACACATGCATATGTATAGAACTATTCTTAATGTATATATCTAATCTGAATGTATAGAACTATTTTTAATGTATGTCTATTCTTACTGTATAGAATTATTCTTAATGTATTTATCTATTCTTAATGTTTTAACTATTCTTAATATATATATATATTCTTAATGTATAGAACTATTCTTATCCTGCGCCATCCACGCTCACGCGCAAATTGTCGTTGAAAAGAATATCTGTGTTTCGGCGATCAACTGTTACAGTTGTTTGTTGGCGTACTATACGCAAAGGCAAACGTTTATTCCGGGTACCTCTCATTGTCTGGCTCGTAGTAGGGCGCCCAAGTAATTTAAATGATACGCATGATATGTAATCATTTTTCAAAGCGTTCATTACAATCGCCGAATACCTGTTCTGATGTTCACGTAACATCTAGATGCGCTTCTCCTATTAAGGGAGTGCGGATGTATAAGAGATAGCACAGATGGACTTCCTAGCGTATAATATGTGACATACACACCAGTCTCAAACTCTCATCACTTAAACTGTACACGCTATCAAGCTATTTCAAGTGTGTTTAATATGTCTCCCCAAATCCTCGCGAATACACAGTGTAGCCACATCGAATGCCCGGCTTAAGCACCGCTACTCTGAACTAAATGCGGAGATGGATATGATGAAGGACGACCATCGTGATCAGCTCACGCGGCTGGATAGGGGCAGGGCCATGCTCACCCAACGCACAAAGGAACTAAATGCACAGGTAAAGCTGCCAGCCACCCTTATATATATATATATGTATGTATGTATATAATGTATGTATGTATGTATGTATGTATATATATATATATATATATATATATATATATATATATATATATATATATATATATATACATACATACATACATACATACATACATACATACATACATACATACATACATATAAATATAAAATATATATATATGTGTGTGTATATATATTAAACATATATGTGTGTGTGTATGCACGTATGTGTATATTATATATATATATATATATATATTGATGTGTGTGTGTGTGTGTGTGTGTGTGTGTGATGTGTGTGTATGTGTGTGTGATGTGTGTCTGTATATATATATATATATATATATATATATATATATATATATGTGTGTGTGTGTGTGTGTGTGTGTGTGTGTGTGTGAGTGTGTATGTGTGTGAGTGTGTCTGTGTATATGTATATATATATATATGTGTGTGTGTGTGTATGTATATATATACATATACACACACATATATATATATATATATATATATATATATATATATATATATATTCAACGAAAATGGTCCACGTATCAAACCCCAAAAAACTATAAATGCCAAAACCTAAACCAATTTATGAGAACTCGCCGATCATTGCATGTATCTAGGTCCTTCCGTCCGCTCACTTTTTTTTCTCCATAAATAAGGTTTCTCCAACTGTAATTCAGTCAAACACACATCGTTCCCGTTCTCTGCGGCATCCATTCTACAGTTTATTACGTCCACTTCAAAGTCCACAGCCTAAGCACACGTACATCATGCACCAATCTACCAAACACTCATACGACAAACGACAAATAAATCACATAACAATACTTTAAAGAAGCATATACAAACAGATAACCTAACCCAACGTGAAATATCCCACACGACCAACAGATCGACGATCTCAAAGAGGAGAACGGCACGCTCGAGAAGAAGCTGCTGCACCTCGCAAATACACGCGACACTGAAAACGGCGCGGACAGCGACGCTATCGACGCGCAGGCGGCTCTAATTTCGTCGCTGCAGGAAGATAATGACAGACTCAGCGTCGAGGTTAAGGAGGCACGTGTGTTCGTGAAAGAGAGCAAGGCGAGAGAATCCGAGACAACGGAGAAAGTGAGTGAACTGGAGGGTGAGATCAAGGAGCTGAAGGACAGGTAAGTAGAAACTGCTTTAATATTGTGTGTGGTGTGTGAGGGGGGAAGGGGGGATATACGGAATATATATATATATATATATGTGTGTGTGTGTGTGTGTGTGTGTGTGTGTGTGTGTGTGTGTGTGTGTGTGTGTGTGTGTGTGTGTGTGTGTGTGTGTGTGTGTGTGTGTGTGTTGGGGGAGGGAGCTACGTACGTGTAAATGAATGGTCTTAGTCCTTCGTTCATGTCTCTTGTTTCTGTTTCTGTCGTTGTTCTTGTCTCTGTGCGTTTCGTTCATATCAATTGCTTGTTCGCAGACAAAAAATACACACACACACACATGCGTGTCAACCAGCATGACCACCCTAGAGTGCGTGCACGTGAAGGTCCGAGTGTTTGACCACCTCACTCTATAACAGAGCAGTTGCTTCCGCCAATATGGATATCAAGGGCAAAACATAGACCAACCGCCTGATCCGTGTTGAGCTACAAAGCACAGACTCACTCGTGCATGTACTTCAACCTCTAACCTCTGATCGATCTACACTCTGTAATCCATTGGACCCACTCATCCCTTCCCACAACCCACCACACTTGTGATCACTCGTGCATGCACTTCGACCTCTAACCTCTAATCGTTCTAACTCTGTAGTCCATGGGACCCCACTCATCCCTTCCCTTTCCCCACCACACTTGTGATCAGATGCGAGGGCCACACCCACAGCCTCATCCGCGTAGAGCAGCAACTCAAGGACAAGGTCGTTCACGTTACCACCTTAGAGGGCAGGTTAGAAGTCGCTACACGCACAGCCCACGACTATGAGATGCAGCTCAGCAGTGCGGTGGCCGACAGGGCACTCATCCAGGCGCAGGTGGAGGCACAGGAGAAACTGGCGGCGCAGCAGAAGAAGCAAATCGCCGATCTCACGCAGCAGGTGAGTGTGTCTGTGAGGTGTGTGTGCATGCAATGGGATTGTTTGCTTCTTTGTTGCTTTGTTTCTGTGTTTCTGTGCTGCTTTGTTTCTGTGTTTCTTTGTTCCTGTGCTCCTGTGTTGCTTTGTTTATGCAGATGGAGGGTTGCATGGTACGTTATAAGTGTGTGTCTGTATCGGAAATCTAATGAAATATTTGAGTGTGTGTGAAGTGCCTGGTACTTTTTACCCATGATCAGATTTGTTGGTACGTGTTGTCCGTAGTGAAGGAGTGGTGTTTGGGGGTAGTGACGTAGTTGTTGCTAGGTCTGTTGCCCTGTTCTGCTTGTGCGAGGGTGGCTGTGCGATCCAGTATAGTTATATCATTGATGTTGTACCTTATCGCCTATCTATGGTTGTACCTTGTCGCCTATCTATAAGTATATATCTGCTTGTGCAAATATGTGTGCGAGAATGCTGTTGATGTTCTGTTCATGCGCATGTACTAAACGCTGAAACTGCATACACCATATATACGTAGGCGAGGGGATGTGCGAGTCCGCAATTCCAGATACGCAATCAGTTCTTATGATTCCAAATATGTGATCTATTCTCACAATGCCACATACATAAGTACCATCCTCTAATAATTCAGAGCTTCCTTCTTCATAACTCCGACAGAAAGAAGACATCCTGTGCACAACTGAACAGCACCAGAAGGATCTGGAGAAAGCACAGGCCGACCTGATGCAGACAGAAGACGACAAGCAACGGCAGGTGGGTAAACATGTCACAGCCAATCATATGGACCCGATCTATTTATAGATTGTTTGCTTTGTAGTATGCTCTGGACCGACCACTGGGTTGTGGACTGACCACGTCCGTGGACATTGTCTCTATCGCTTTAGAACATGACCAGCCTTTCGATCTGGCACGCCACTGGGCCATCCACCCTTCTAGCTATGAAAAACAAGCGACCAACCAACACCCCTTAATGTTATTGCTCTGGTTGCAAAGTATCTGTCAACAAGTGAAGGGTGTGACCCCGCTGTGCACGGAACACTTCGATTGTTCGATGGCGTAATCTAATTCCTATCGGCGTTGAATGCTCGGTGACCGAGTATATGTATTCGACACACACATAGACTGTGCTTGTCCTTGATATATAACTGTACTCAAACATCCAATAAGCCGTGCTTATTCTCAATATATAGTTCATGAACGTGTATCTGTATTTAACCTCTGCATATATTGTGTTGGCGTCACCATAGATCATCGGACTGCCTCTACGGTGTATCTGTATTCAGCACACGAACACGCGCACACACCCATATTATATATATATATATATGTATATGTGTGTGTGTGTCTGTGTCTGTGTCTGTGTCTGTGTCTGTGTATCCGTGGTTGTGTCTGTGTCTGTGTATCCGTGGTTGTGTCTGTGTCTGTGTATCCGTGGTTGTGCTCCATATACTGTTCCTGCATTCAGCACCCGCACAAGCTAACCTTACCCTATCTCCCATCGCAGATCATTGAACTGGCACAACAAGCGGAGCGTATCACCCAGTTGTCCGCTGCCATGGAGAAGCTAAAAATAGCCGCCAGCTCCGGAAGCTCCATGAATGAAGAATTCCTGCAGGTCAACAAAGACCTCGAACAAGCCCAAAGCGACCTACACACAATCAAGAAGCGCGAAGCCGAGTACGTATACACCATAGGCAGGCTCAGCGAGAAACAGGACAAACTCAAGGCAGACAAGCACGCAGCCGACGTGAACCTGCGGCAGTTGGTGGACAGGCACCAGAAGGAGATGGCCGAGGCCAGACGAGAGATGGACGCACAGGTGTCCGATCTCACACAGACACTCAGGTGCGTCGGTGGGGGGGGGCAGGACTCTATTGCGTGATATTCAAAGACTCTATTGTATGATATGTATAGGTCGTTTGTGAGTATGTATACGAGCGCAATGGATTTATTTACGGGTACTTGGGACAAAATGGATGTGTGCACAGACCGTTAAGGACCAAATGGATCCATTTACGGGTACTTGGGACAAAATGAACGTATACATGAAGAGTGAGGAACAAAAAGAGTTTTTCATGTATATTTATAAGAACAAATTGGGTCCATTTATGGTTAGTTATGAGCCTAACCGGTCCACCCACTGACTGCGCGTTCGGTGGATTGTTTGTGTGTGCCACAATCGGGTCTGTCAGTTGAGTAGTGCACACGCTCAGGCGGGGCTATGACCACAAATAGATATGTACCTTCACTGATGGTGTGTTGATATATATATACGTATGTATGTTCATATGTAAAGACGATTTTCAATATTATGTGATACATATTGATAGTAATAGAGGTTATATATATACATTTATGTATATTCGTATATAAATATAATTCTCAATATAATGTATCGTTTTTTGTTAGAGTTGAATGTTTATGAGCACAGTAGGGTTAATTCGTTGTTGAAATGCAAGGGCAGTATTAGAGCTGGTAGGTATATTTGTGTGGTTATTTCAATATCATGATTGTATAAAGTCGGATGTATCCAGCTCACACATGTATGTATGTATACATATGTGTGTATATGTATGTAAGCATGTATGTATATATGTATGTGTGTATTCATGTATGTATGTATGTATGTATGTATGTATGCATGTGTATATATGTATGTATGTATGTATGTATGTACATATACGTATATACATATACGCATATATACGTATATACGAATGTATCTATAGTCTATGTAAGTATGTGTAGTATATGTACATGCTTGCATATACTCTTAGATAGAGTGTCTGCAAGAGAAATTTCTTAACAGAGATGTCATTATACTGCAAGATCTCCGACTGGTCCCATATCTAAATACTGGGTGCGAGTTCTGAGAGAGCACACGAGTCAATATATTTAGTGTTCATGTGGATACGTACGAACAACTATAGCAGATGTATAAATGTAGGTATGTATGTGTGTCTGTTCCTTTCTTATTTTTTTCAAATGAAGCAGATATAAAAATGTAGTTATGTATGTGTGTCTGTCTCTTCCTTATTTTGATCAAATAAAGCAGATATATAAATGTAGGTATGTATGTGTGTCTGTTTCTTTCTTATTTTGATCAAATAAAGCAGATATATAAATGTAGGTATGTATGTGTGTCTGTGTGTCTGTTCTTATTTTAAACAAATATAGCAGATATATAAATGTAGTTATGTATGTGTGTCTGTTCCTTTCTTTTTTAATCAGCACAGCCAAATTGTGTACAGTTAGATGTGTGTGGTTAAAGCAAATTCGCTTCCGACACTCCTTGTAGGGGCATCAATGATACCAAAGAGAAAGAGAAGGCAGAGGTCATCCGTTTGAAAGACAAAGAGCTGAATGAAATCACAAGACTACGAACCGACGCCATAAACAATCAGCAAAAGGAAATAGACGCTTTGGCAGCGGAACATATAGCCGCTGTGAAGGCCAAGGAGAAACTGGTAACTATAGCAACACATTAAGCGTATTATTAGTAGGTAGTACCTATTCGTATGCAGAAAATGTATTTGCTATCTGGACTACAGGTATGCACACGGATAGGTAAAGTACTGTAGTCAGGCCAAGGAGAAATTAGTAACTATACCAGCAGACCTGGTACATTGCTAGTAGGTGGTACGTATAGTGTGTGTGGAAGACGTATTTGATGTCTGAAGTACGACGGTTCATATTGAGTGCACATATTATACCACTTAACGAACTTGACAATACGTACACGGAGTGTGGAAAACGTACTTCGTATCTTGAGCATATTTGATGCCGCGATATTAAGTACGTAAGCTAACCGGTGAGCGAGTTTTCATTTGTTAAAAAGCGACTGCAGTCTTATAACGCGAAATTTGGGGGTATACTTTGCAAATGCGGTGTATATCTAATTAATCATACATACATATATATATATATATATATATGTAAATATATATGTTTATGTATCTACATATATATATATATATATACATGTGTGTGTGTGTGTGTGTCAGTGTGTGTCAGTGTGTGTCAGTGTGTGTGTGTGTTTTGTGTGTGTGTTTTGTGTGTTTGTATATATATATATATATATATATATATATATATATATATATATATATATATATATATGAGCTACTGCTTAGTGATTTGTCCACCTGCCCTCATCTCCGACGGGTCGGGGGGAGGGCTCAATAATAATAAGTATTTCTGAAAAATAATGGCTTACTGTTATAATATTGGTTTGCATCAGTCGTTCTTAGATTCCCTTTTTTTTCGGTCATGGCTAAAATTTCTAGCAGTGTACTGACAAAACTACACGTGCACATACACATAGGCAAAAGACCTATCGCGAAGCAGAGATCGAAGCATGGCCCTGGAGAAGGAGGTCTTTGCCCATGTGTCTACAAACACAGGTAAGCATATAGTTCATTTCCGAAAATAACCTTCGATATGTACACTTTAATGTATATATGCAAATATAGTCCTTATACAAACTTAGATTGTCCACGTGTGCATCATGATGTTAATATGAACATGCATATATAAAATATATGTACATCTAATGGGTTATTTTCGTATGTATGAGTAGGTCTATGTTGAATATTGAGTTCGTATGTGTGTGCGAGTGCACAAATGAGTTAGACTGGGTGGCTGTTGGTATATGTCAAATAAATGTCGAATGATAGTTTTATTTATGTATTTTATGTACGTATATATTTATTTATATTATATATATATATATATATATATATATATATATATATATATATATATATATATATATATTATGTGTGTGTGTGTGTGTGTGTGTGTGTGTGTGTGTGTGTTTTTAGATATACTATATATGTTTAGATAAATATACATATATATGCATGTGCGTTATGCGTACATGTATGTGCATGTATGTATATGTATTATGTATATGTATATTATGCATATATATATTATATATTATATATATTATTATTATGTATTATATATATGTATTATATATATATATATTATGTATGTATATACATGTATATACACATATATATATATATATACATGTATATATATATAATATATATGTATATATATGTATGTATGATGTGTACGCATGTATGTATGTATGTAATGTGTGCATGTACGTGTATGTGTGTATGTGTGTGCGCATGCATATATATATTATATTATATATATATATATATATATATATATATATATATATATATATATATATATATATATATATATATATATATATATATATATATATATATATATATATATATATATATATATATATATATATATATATATATATATATATATATATATATATATATATATATATATATATATATATATATATATATAAAGACATGAACGAAACATGCAAAAAGACATGAACAATACAGAAACAAGAAACATGATGATGAGGGACTGAGATCATTTAAACACACATACGCAGCTTTCCCCAATATATATATATATATATATATATATATATATGTATGTATGTAGTATGTATGTATGTTTGCATGTTTGTATGTGTGTATGTATGTATGTATGTAACTCGTATTAATCATAGTGATACCTTTTTCGCTTTCCAATTGTTTTTATTCCACTCTGCCATTCGTCTCCTCACAGATTAGATTCCTATTGTACTATCATTTTGTTTTATAAATTAACTTACTGCGTATGGAAATACCCTTTATTGCGCCTTCCCGCATATAAAGGCATCGGTAGCCTCGCACGGTGTGTCATCTCGATCCAAATTTTGGCTAAACGCTCACTCTACGAGTCTTCATGTGGACAGATCTCAACAATAGACTCATGCAAGTCACAGAGCGAATGGACGATGCGAAACAACGGATTGAAGAGTTGGAGTTGGTAGCAAGTGCCGGGGCGGGGAAAAAGAAAAACATGTTTGGCTTGTAGTCCGCAGAATTGTGTTTTTAAAACACGCGATGGAGGGATCTATACTTAAAATCGCGTGTAAATTCTTGAATAGAAACAAACTTAAAATCGCGTTTAAATTCATGAAAAGAAACAATTGGTTTTTCTCCCAAGTACTTCGAGCTTTCTGAGTTCTAGTCATGAACTTGTTGCCAGAACAGTGACGTACATTGTGTATATGTCAAAATTGATATCGATCTACTTAGACTATAGTAGACAGGAGAGCAGTGGTGCTGACACAGTAATAACTTCTAGAGTTCTACCTGAAGAATACGTGGGTTACTGGATGCTTGAACCTTGACCACCAATCGGATTATCAAATCTAGCTTTTTTACTCGCATTCACCTGTGGAGTTAATTCCTGTGACGTAATAATTAGATCAGGCAAAGTTTTTCTGGAACTCTGTGACATGGGTTTCAGAGATTTTAGAACTCTCTCTCTGGAGTCTCTGCAGTCTGCACCGTAGATCTATGGAGCCTCAGAACCTGACTCCTGCCTCCTGGTCCCTGGAGCCAAATCTATTTTTGTGTGTTGTTGTTTAATTTTCAGAAGGCTATGGTGTTGTAAATATTCTTTTAGTGATGGTAAACCCCAGTCGGAGGCGGGCCTTGGGGGTTTGGGCCCTACCCCCTTGAGCCTGGGGCCGGTTTTTTTTTCTTTTTTAACTAACCAACCCCCACAGGCTTCACACACTAATCACTATATGTAAAATAAATATAAATATTTTAAAAAATGTCTCGCGGTTCCTTGACCAAAAAAAATATTACAACCAATACAAATCTATATATTATTAGAAAAAGCGAAATTGAGTGGACAGTTGTTTTAGGTGCTTACTCTCTCTCTCACTTTATCGAACTCTCTAAACCCCAAACTTCCATAGTCTGAGGAGGTCTCAGAGTCGGGCCTTGACTCAGTGATTCTCTTTCAAGTCTCAGAGACCAGTCAGGCAGTCACCAGTCACCACTCACCAGCCTTTTACAACACGCACAAATTCACACTACATACTCATAGTCTGACTCTCTAGTCTCAACTGAGTCAACGACTCATATCAGACTGAAGTCTCAGACATCTCTGATCACTGATCACTGATCACTGATCACTGATATCTCTCTCTATTTTGTTTTTAAAAATAAAACATACTATTATTATTTATTACTCTCTGTCTCTCTTCCTCAGTCTCTCTGTGAGTCTGTGACTCTGTGTCCTGTGACTCTATTTTGTACAATTGAAGTAGACACTTTTTAAAGAACGACAACTTGTTTTTCTCATAGCCTTCTAAAAAAATAGACATTTTTATTGATTATGTATGTAGTAATATACATACTGGTGGGGGGTTTTTTTTTTTTGAAAGACTGAAAGAACCCCCTGTCGGGCCCGTCCCGTCCCCGTCCCTTTCGTCCCCCCCTCCCCCCCCCGATTTTCTTTAAATTGTATTTTAAAAATCTTAAAATCTGAGCTCTCGAGTCTGTATTTGTTACTAAAATTAGTAGTCAATAACAGAAGAGCTTCTTGCTAAACGAGAGTATTTATTGTACGAGAGTGAATACAGTACAGTGCTTTTTTTCTTTTTTTGAAATCGCCCGAATTAGTGCCGAAAGGTCATCACTGATTTGCGATGACGATGAAATTGATATAGAAATTACAGGACATGACCAAATATGAACATTTTTATGTGCGTCACTGTCGGGCGTTGGCTTCAGACCAGTTGGTTGACTCTTGTTGGAGTTGTGGTTCTCTATGCATAATGATCGTTGGGTTATGTTGGTATAAATATGTAAAAGTATGCAAGTATTAAGAACTTCTACGCGCGCAAGCAAAATGCATATATAAGCAACCGACCTAATTGGTAGAATATTCAACAAAAAGTATCAGCAACACAGCGACAAATAGCCATAGCAATAAGAATTTATATCAGATACGATGAAGTTCAGCTTAAGTTTGTGCTCAACGATACTAGTGGGTACTGCCACTGCTATCACGCTCACATGTGAAGAATCAATTGATGCTGCGTTATGCACAAGTCGTGAGCGACTGGTGCCTGATCGTTCGTGCTGCAAATATAACGATGGCTGCCCAGGCATCCCCAAGTGCACTGCGGGGTACTGTTGTGAGGAGAATAGCGACACCACAGCCACTATCGCATATATGTCACCTGTACCTGTTGCAGGCAGTGCGGGTTATTATGAGCCTGTATCCCAGACTATCACTTGTGCAGTGAAGGAATGGGAAGGTGGATTTACGTGTTCAGTAGACAAGGTCTTGGATGACGACAAAGAATGTTGCAGATACCAAGGAAACTGTGGGAACCTGTCTAAATGTGAACGCGACTACTGTTGTGTGGATTCAGGTACTCTACCTCAACCATCTCCCGCTGCATCTAGCACACCTCAGCCCCCATCGTATGAGACCGAGTGTGGTGCGTCGGATGCTTATATCACCTGCGATACCGGTTACAGTCTAGAAAGTGATGTAGAGTGTTGTGCTCAAAAGGGTCTATGTGGCTCAATGAAGTACTGCAGCAAGTCACAATGTTGCACGAAGAATGTCGCTACCTCACCTGAACCGACTATCCCGCCTGCGGCTGGAGATGCTTGCTCGTGTGCTGGACCTGTCATCAATGAAATCTGTTACAGTTCTCTTTCCGAGGCACTGAGCAAGGCAAGCGAAGGTGACACTCTTTACTTCGGTGGTGACCATACTGTGTCCAGTCCGGTACAATTTGAAACCGAAACGTTGAGTTTCGTAGGTATTCAGTGTAACGGTCAGATGGCCAAGCTTATCGGAAACTTCAATGAGGTTAATGGCGGTATACTGGAGCCTCGCAACCCTAGTAACCACGATATTGTTGTCAAAGATCTTGAGGTGACTGGTGCCAACGGCAGTTCGTCTGCTTTCCTTAAGGGTTTGGGATCTGAGACGGATGCTGGAAGCCAGGGGATCAAACTTGTACTCAACAACGTGTATGTGCACGATATGTCCGGCCAGAGATTGGGTGTAGGAATTTTTATCGGTTTGTCTAAGGGTCTTGTCATTGATGAAGATTGTCGCTTCGAGAACATCATTATGTCCACCGAGGAAGAAAACATGTACGCGGGTGGTGCGGCTGTGTCCGTTATCTACTTGTCTTCTAATTATGAGATCAGCATTGGTGGTACCTTTAAGAACTGTGAGTCATGGTACCCTAAAGCCTCACTCCACAGTGGTGGCGGTGCCGTGTACCTGGACTACATGGAGGGTGATGTTGTATTCACTGCACTGTTCGAGGGTAACCAGGCAAATCAAGGAGGAGCTGTGCACGTCCAGGGTGTTCTTGGAGAGATGCTTGTCAAGGGTGTGTACATAAACAACAAGGCTGTTGACGATGGCTACGGTAGTCGTTCTGGTGCATTCCGAGTCCTCAAGATCTTTGGCACCGGTAAGCTGATCATCAGTGCCACATTCACTGACAATACCGCACAGGGCCGTGGTGGTGTAATTGCCACAAACATACATCTTTCGGGATCTCAGATGATCTTCATGGACGCTGTGTTCCAAAATAACGTTGCTTCCACCGTCGGTGGTGTGTGGAGTTTCTGGTCTAGTACCACTATCGGTGGCTCGATTATTTTCGAGGATACCTGCGAGTTCAACGGTAACCAGGCTATCCAAAACTCGGGTTCCAGTCTTTACGATATTGCTGGCTCTGACGACAGTTCTATGATGTCCGAGGATGAATGGACTGGAGAACGAGTTGTTGTCGCATAAATTTTAGTAAGTTCAGAATACAAGAAAACAAAGGCCTTCCAATATAACTTTACAACATAATAAACTATTTATGCATGAATCCGTAAACATATCTGATGGCCTTGATTCAGCCTTGATAGACAACAACCCTGTAAATATGTATGATTGTTAATTTGGCCTTTGACTGAACTTAATAGAAGATAGAAAATGCCTGATTTAGTCAACTTGCCTCATATCACTTTCTGTAAAAGCGGAGCGGAGAAGCAATGCACTGGCGATAGTTGTTGTCGCAAAAAAATAACTGCAGAATTCGGATTCACAAGGCGATCATTTCAATCGCAGTATGCACCCCTACATCACATGATCACACGTTTTTGTTTGCAATTTTATATGCATTTTACTTCCACTATATTTGAACAGCCACAGGCACCACCATGGCATACTCTGAAAATGATCGCAATATATTGTTAGTGCTTTAACTATGATATGCTTGTCGATTCCCTCACACTTCCCCATTTGCGGTATCAAACACGCGCTCGCTGGGCAAAATCCTGGACACAGGCAACGTTCATACTTGTATTGTGCGACAGAAACACCAGTTGTGAGCTCATGAACCCGCGTGACAGTCTTCTATCGTATAATGTGCGAAATATTTGGATTTCCAACTGAAGTATCTCTGTGTTCAAGCACTGCTAGTAGACGCACAGGCTTAGAATTTCTTGGTCCATTGACCCTCTATACTTTATCTGAACACAAATAAATAAATGATCCAACCATCGTCTGTAACGAAGGCTTCCTGCTCACTATGAAGTACTGAGGTACACCCCTTCTACAAAGTGTTCTCGACAGGTGGATACTATGATAAGGGCAGCAAATTAAGGCGCTCATTCAAAATTTCTCGTATATAATTATCAGGTTATTGAACATAAGTCCTAGGTCAATGCAAATTTTGTTTATATTTTGCTAAGATAATACATCCACCTATTCACACAATCTATGATGACAAAGCAACAAATTCTTCCAGAAAAGTAACAGAAAGTATTAAATCAAATTGCACAGAGAAAAATATACTCTATAGCTTGTGCCTTATTCGTCCACATCGTTGCTTGTGCCCATACACGATTGTTAAATAGCTGAATGCTTCCGAGCGACAGCCAAATAAATTACGCAAAAATAACACGAGAACGAAGAAATCCAATTAAACTTTAGGTGATCTTATTGTCCACTATATTAATACAGACCTGCACTAGAAGTCGCAATGAGTTTGACAACCAAGAGCATGCAGCAAAACGTACTAGATTTAGGCCAGGAATTACTGGTTTAGCAAGCAATCGGTTTATTTAACTTCCTACTCATTGAGACGGGCGCTTAACGCAAACCTCCGGTACGAATGTTCTGCTTACCCTTGTTGTTCTTGGCCACAGGGATAGTGTTCTTGATTCCCTGTGTAGAGTAAAATAACAATAAAGGTAAGAACAATGTACGGCTATATACAAAAGATATACAGAGCTTCCACATATCAAAAGCTTGTTGGCGATATGGCATCAGAATTTGGGTATGGTTAAATCAGAAATTCATACTCTTCCTATCAAGAAGTAAAGTATCATCTGCAATACGCCGAGCTCATCGTATATGAATTTAAAGTTGCAAACAAATACATCTTATAGTAACAAAACACTTTAGATTCACTATCTACAAAGTAAAAAGTAGTCGGAATCCTATAGCAAGTATAAAACCGACACAATACACAAATCAAAATATGGATACAAACGTACTCGGTTGGTCTTCTTGGCAACCTTGGCAGCCTGAATCTTGTCCTTCTTTTCCTTGGTGTTATGCTCACGACGAGCCTTGCGGATCTGAATGAATGTTATGACACAAATCGCGGATAAGAAAATGGCTGGAAAGAGAGAGAAGGAAACTCGGCCAATAGTATACATACAAATAGAAGTAGTAGATAGACATTGATATACAAACATAGAGAAAGCCACACACATTACAAAAACAAAATCAGTGAAGCGTAGCTAGCATCAGCATTTGGTTATGGTTAAATCAGGGATTCATACTCTTCCTATCAAGAAGTTAAAAGATCACTTGCTGCTACGCTTCTGACATATCAAAAATTGAACTGCATATACCATCCTATCGCAACATATGCACAGCAACTTGAAAATCCGGGCATATACGCTCTCTGGCACTATATGAGATTCATATCGTACAAACACGGCCTATACAAAAAAAAACTGTATAACATCACGACTTGTACAACAGGGGCAGAAATTACAGAACAAGTTCAGTCACACCATACAATCCATACATTGGCCTCAACAAACATGTCGATACAATCAGCAACCGTGTCAATAGCTTTTTACTTGCAGCACAAACCTCGCTTGTCTCGTTACGCTTGGCCATTAGAGCCTCACGCGTAAGTCCTCCGATGGCACGATCACTCTTGACAGCCTTGCGAGTCTTCTTGCGGGACTTCTCGTCCATTTGGGTTCCCTGGTACAGATTATTGATAGAACACGGACACATAGTAAGTTACATATGATACATATGACTAAAAGAGTTAACTGCAAAGTCTACGAGCTACAAGTTAGGTTACTGGTACGGGACCACCAAGACGACAGTGGCGCCCAACTGGCAAGACGTGCAGCGAAAAATCAAACAGAAACAGCCGATACATAAGAGCAAATACTACTATACTGAGATACCACAACCAAACTTGGAATCAATCGACGTAAATAGTACCGTTTAAACTCGATATAAACCAACACACTAATTATCGAGAGAGAGGTTCAGAGGAAAGAAGAAGGACTCATAGATGTTGAGGTGGCTGTTGAGCTAAATTTAATAGGCCACCCACTCGCCACTATAGCATTTGTCATCATTACATCTCTCTCGATGACACGCAGTACAGACACTCGTTACTCCAGTAGACTAAGCTTGGATTCAGAACCTTGCACACAAATACAGTCTGCAAACGTCGTAGCGATCTTTCCCGCTTACCTTATTTCACGAGCTCTCCTATAAACATACGTACAAACATACATACATACATTAGTACATGCATATATTAACAGATACATACGTCGTTCATACATGAACCGTGGGCTTCACCATGTACCCACAACCACGACTTCCACGCTTACCTTCTTAGCTTTACGGCGGAAAAGAACAGTCCAACTGATCTTACGGGGGTTTTTGCGCTGCATGAACAACGACGAGCACTTGTTGTTGATGAAGTTGTAGACGCGGCCATCAAGACGCACATAGCGCTTGCCCTTGCCGGGGTAGATTTTCGCCCCAGAGAATACACACGTTTCCGTCCTGGTAAGACAAGGTGTAGGGATCGTTAAGCACACACATGTCGGACATATGCATATGGTAATAAATTTATACACAACGAAATTGCGCTCGCGTACGATTTTTTAGAACCCATTCATGTCCTATAAACACGAACTGCGCATCCACAAACTATGGGATTTGACTCATAATATCCGTACAGATGCCCTTTCTTGAGAACAGCTGCGTATGGCAATATGAATAAGCAATTACCGCCTACGCTATAGGAGCATATGCTATTGTGCGCTTATTCTTTCAGAGTTGTATCTATGCAAGTCTTATTTAGTTATTTCTTGCATGCTGTTTCTATTCACAGCCCTCAACAAGGCGATCTACTTGTGGTCAGGCATACAACACGTTCGTAAACCTATATGCATACATCCCCTGTATGTAAACCTACAGGTACAAATCCCCGCGTATGTGAACCAACATCAAGTTGTAGACACAATAGTAGCTGTAAAAATTGACCTTATTATCCTACGCCATTCATAGATGCCGCTATGACTAGACGCTATAAGGGATGGTAGATGGATTGCTCAGAGGAAAGAAGAAGGACTCATAGATGTTGAGGTGGCTGTTGAGCTTAATTTAATAGGCCACCCACTCGCCACTATAGCTTTCGTCATCATTTGCAACCATCACCGTCCATATGATCATGGATATACATACATATATATACATACATATATATACATATATATATGTATGTATATATATATATATACATACACATATATATATCATGCATATATATACATACACATGTGTATACATGTGCATTACACATATATACATCTATATATACATACATACGTTTAAAATCTTTTATATGTATATACATATTTATGTATATACATATTTACGTATATATATATATATATATATGTGTGTGTGTGTGTGTGTATATTTTTATATATATATGTATGTGTATATATATAAATATATATATATATATGTTTGTGTGTGTGCGTGATTGTGTATATCCTGACTA
>LUCW03000094.1:32500-35000 GCA_001586965.3 Sphaeroforma sirkka | reverse complement strand
TTGGACTCCTCGCGTGGGAGAAGACCACCAGTACTGGTTATCAGCTTAAATTCTGTGTATCCGTCTACCTATTATCTATCAATAGCCATATGTATGTACATATGTGTGTGTGTGTGTTATATATATGCATATATATATCAGCATTCATATACTTATACGTATACACAAATATATACATAACCATCGCCGAATGACCGGACTAGCACACATGTGAAAAAAATCTATCCCAAGTTCCGGGGTCGTTCTTTCCTTCCCAACTCATTTGCCTACCTACTCCCATCCAATCAACAGCTATCGTTGAGACGCTTGCGTCTATGCGTGAAAAGGGCGTGACCGTGTATTATGGGCGGTGGCTGATTGATGGATACCCTCTGTGTATTCTATTTGATATCGGCAGTGTGTGGCATAATCTCAATGCCTGGAAGGCCGACTTCTTCACTTCAACTCATATCGGTAAGCCTGTGGTCTGGTGCGCAATAGGTATACTTCCTCTGAACGTATATGTGGCTATACTTCCTCTGTAGGTATATGTGGCTATACTTCCTCTGTAGGTATATGTGGCTATACTTCCTTTGTAGGTATATGTGGCTATACTTCCTTTGTAGGTATATGTGGCTACACCTCCTCTGTAGGTATATGTGGATATACTTCCCTTGTAGCTATATGTGGCTATACTTTCTTTGAAGGTATATGTGGCTATCCTTTCTTTGTATCTATATGTGGCTATACTTCCTTTGTAGCTATATGTATTATACTTTTTTGTAGCTATATGTATTATACTTCCTTTGTAGCTATATGTATTATACTTCCTTTGTAGCTATATATATGTATTATACTCCTCCTGTAGCTATATGTAGCTATATTTCCTTTGTAGCTATATGTGGCTACACTTCCTCTGCAGGTATACGTGGCTATACTTCCTTTGTAGCTATATGTGTATTATACTTTCTTTGAAGGTATATGTGTTACACACCTCCTCCAGGTATATGTGGATATACTCCCTTGTAGCTATATATTGGCTATACTTTCTTTGAGGTATATGTGGCTATCCTTTCTTTGTAGCTATATGTGTGGCTATACTTCTTTTTGTAGCTATATGTATTATACTTCCTTTTGTAGCTATATGTATTATACTTCCTTTGTAGCTATATATGTATTATACTTCTCTGTAGCTATATGTAGCTATACTTCCTTTAATAGCTATATGTGGCTACACTTCCTCTCTGCAGGTATACGTGGCTTATGCTATACTTCCTTTGTAGCTATATGTGGCTACACTTCCTTTGTAGCTATATGTGGCATAGCACCTAATTAGAGTTGTATTTTTTTTTGTTGGTATTTTTTTTTGATGTTAAACGTTGGTAGTTTTTGTTTTGTATGTATGTATGTAGAGTTCTATCTTTACACTCAACTTGGATGACATCCACGCCACGCCTGCACAGTAAAATGTGTGTGTATATATACATGCGTACAAATACTTGTTGTCTCTTCTTTATTGTGTAGCCGATACTATCTTCACTTACCTGAGAGTGTCCATTACAGATGTGTAGTATAAATAGTATATTACCTATTTCAAGCTACGTGTCCTGGCATGTTACTTGATACGCACTTTATGTCCCTGTATTGCGAGGCCGTCCTTTTGAAACAATGATGCGAATGTCTAGAGGCGTTGCATAGACACACAACACCTTTGTGCTCGCTCTCCTGTTGTGGGAAACCTCTACGTGGACATGTGTATATGAGCATCTTTGCACATGCAGTTACAGTTACAGTACACACCATATACAGCTATACATCGATACATGTACATACACACAATATACAAATACATCAATACACGTACATACACACCCAATGTTCCTTGTGAACTACTGCAGGAACACCCAGCGACGATGTGGAGACAAACAACGCAATTGTGCTTGGCTACTTGGTGTGTTGGTTCTTGGGCGAGTTGTTGCAGCGTAAACCAGAGAAGCGCATGGTGGCTCATTTCCACGAGTGGCAGGCGGGTGTGGGTCTGGTACTACTGCGAACGCGTCAACTCAGAATAGGTAATAGTTGCTTGTATATATATATATAGGCAATAGCTGTTTGTATATATATATATGTTTCTGTGTCTGTGTCTGTGTCTGTGTCTGTGTCTGTGTGTGTTTGTGTCTGTGCCTGTATATTCATTGTTTTTACATGGTTTTTGTATTGTATATGTGTGTATATCTTCATCGTTATATGAGTGTTCTGATGCCTATGTGTATGAATGCATACAAAAGTATGTTGGGTTCTTTTCCTCGATAGGCGAGAGAATGTTGGTCGGGTACTACTACATCAAATCAACTCGGAACACGTATTAGCTATACTTGTGTGTGTCAAGATCTGCATATATCACACAGCATTTATATATGGGTGTGTTTGGGTATATCTAATTTGTGTATGATGAATGTATATATGTAACTAAGTATACAAGTTGTTTGTATAGATATACAAGTTCAGTTGCTTTGTACAG
>LUCW03000094.1:0-30000 GCA_001586965.3 Sphaeroforma sirkka | reverse complement strand
TGGGTCTGATAAGACAGTGGTTGCGTTTATAGTCATGCCGGCACCTACGAACAACTACGGTGTCGAGGCTCTTAAAGGACAGGCTGTGCTGAAGAGTCTGGAGGATACCATCGATGTGGTCGAGAAGGATATCCGTGGAAGACTGTTCGAGTCTGCCGTGAGGTAGGTATATATGTATGTATGTATGTATGTATATATATGTGTGTGTGTGTGAATATATACGTGTACAGTCATGTATTTCGTACTGTTTAATTGTGTAACTATGTATATTTATACATAGGTATATATATATGTGTGTGTGTGTGTGTTTGTGTATTGTGTGCGTGCGCGTGTATATACTGTGTATTAAAGATTCTGGAAGTTACGATTGAGTTACAGTTCGCTTTTAGGTATACCTATGCATTATCAGGTGTTTTTTTTTAAATGTACGAGTGCATATCCATTTTGTGTATGTTTTATCCAATGAGTGCACAATATATATATATGTGTGTGTGTGTGTGGTTCTTTTGGCGTCCGCAAGATACGATTGATTTCGAGGTGATGGTAATCTGCGGCAGAAGAGTATACTCTCAGAATTTTCGATGAGACTTAATGCGCATCTGTGCAGAGACTATACCTTCCCAAAGTGGACACAAGACATACTGTGCTAAGAGAATTGGAGTCTTCAATATTTGTTCTCTATCACGCTTACAGGGTGCAAATATACACTTTTTCATCTCTATTTTGCTTCCCGTACACGCGAGAGAGAGAAAGACGAGTTGCATTGAAAGAAACTGCGTACATCCACCCCTAAATATACAGTCACACACTTGACCACGAGTTTAGAGCTGGAGGTATATATTATTGTGCTTTATATCATATAAATAGGCGAATGCTTCCTCACAGAAAAGAGGACGTTATGACGCGGCAAGCCAAATTCCACTGTAGCAAACTGCGTACATTCACTCTAAATCCTCGAGTCATAGCCGAAACATACACACACAGACCCTGAACTTTCTACCATGTCTTTTGTGCACACACAAACAGAGGCGAAATCACCCCCAAAGATCAGATTATGACGCGACAAGACGAGTTGCGTATGAAGAAGTGTCTGTATGCCATGCAGCGTAGCTCAGACCCACCTGTGGTCACACACAACCTTATCAACGATGCCAAAGACGATGTCATGAATGCGCTGAGGAAATGTCAGGTGTGTCTGTGTCTGTGTCGGATGAAGTTCTCGCACAGATAAAGTTCGAGAGTATATAAGTGTGTGTATGTACGTATGTATGTATTCATGTATATATGTATGTAGGTGTGTCTGTGTCTGTGTCTGTGTCTGTGTATGTGTCTGTGTCTGTGTCTGTGTCTGTATATATACTCATTGTATAAATAAAACGTAGAGTACCGAATAAATATTTATCTAGTGGACTTCAACAATAGTATATTTTAGACCATCCCGCAGAATTTGTCTTTCCTATATGTGTGAACGTGTTATATAATTGCCATCTTATTTTTTGTATTATAAATGTCTGTAGCGTGTGTGCCGTTCATACTATATTATTTTTGTGATATTCCTAGCATTAGGCTCTCTTATGTATTATGTGTGTGTATTTTTCCTAACAGTAAGCTCTCTTTATCTTATATTTTGTGTGTGTATGCTTTAGCTACTCAATAGAAAAGACGATCGAGTTAAGGTGATCTTCCATCCAGAGTTTGTCAAGTCCACATCACCCCTACTGCCATTGGACTACGATGACTTTGTTCGAGGTATGTATTCTTGGTTCATAATAAGTGGTTTTTATATCTATGTTTGCTCGAGGTATGTATGCTTAGTTTATAATTAATTAGTGGTTTTTATATCTATAATCGTTCGAGGTATGTATGCTTGGTTCATAATTAGTCGTATATTTGTTCGAGGTATGTATGCTTGGTTCATAATTAGTCGTATATTTGTTCGAGGTATGTATGCTTGGTTTATAATTAGTGGTTTATATATCTATGTTTGTTCGAGATATGTATGCTTGGTTCATAATTAATTAGTGGTTTTTATATCTATTTTTGCTCGACGTATGTATGCTTGGTCCATAATTAATTAGTGGTTTTTTATATCCATGTTTGTTCGAGGTATGTATGCTTGGTTCATAGTTAATTAGTGGTTTTTTAAAATCTATGTTCGAATAAGAACGTGTGGTATACAAATGTGTTTACATCACCCGTTGTCCACTGCGCGTTGCTAGGGGTAGAGCGCCTGGTTGGTTGCTAAGCACGCCTGTCGTTCATTGGTTTATAACAGTGTTAGGTGGGTGCCCTACTACTAGAACACATCAATACACAATCATAAACATTGATGAATAAAGACAACATATTCTTAAATGTTGTATGAGATGGATATATATAACCTAGTCGATAAATATTGCATATCAGTTGAAGGAGTCAAATGGTGCTATAGCATAGCTTCGTACCCTTTACTGTGATGCCTGATTTATAATGAACCGATAGGTTACACCCGAATGATATAATATCCAACGATAAACCAGGACGCGGGATATATATATCTATATATATTTTTTATATCTATATTTGCGTGTCTGTATGCGTATATGTATGTATGTACGTATGTGTGTGCGTGTGCGTGTGCGTGTGTGTATGCGTATGTATGTGTGTATGTATGTATGGACGTATGTCTGAATATATTTATGGCTGTATGTATGTGTGTGTGTATATTCATATATATATATGTGTGTGTGTGTGTGTATGTATGTGTGTGTACCCGACTACATACAACATACCCCACAGCGGGATCGCACCGTGAGTTGGCATTGTGCACAATGTTTGTAAGAGTGCCCTCTGCCTCTACTCTATCAGGCCAAGTAGTAGTGGTTATTTGACTTTGTCCTACTCAATCAGGCAAAGTAGTAGTAGTAGTTTGACTTTGTCGGCATGGGGTAGTATGATACCGCGCCGCACTCATCCCGGGAGTTACTTACTTAAATTGACCAGGATTTATTCATAGCATTTCTATGAGAGTCGGCTGCTTAGGGGGCATATGTTCTTATTCTAATCTTATGCGTATGTTATTGTTTGCTTGCTAACCGTATTCAGGGTGTCATATGGGAGTGTTTCCCTCATACTACGAACCGTGGGGCTACACACCGGCGGAATGCACAGTCATGGGAGTGCCTTCTATCACGTCCAACTTGTCGGGTTTCGGTCTATTTATGGAGGAACACGTCCACGAACCGGGTATGTCACTTTATCAACCTATGCTTGTTATAGATTCAAATTCATGTATAAATAAATGTGTGTGTGCGTATATGCGTGCGTGTGTGTGTGTGAAAGTGTGTGCGTGTGTATGTGTATGTGTATGTTTCTATGGATATGTATGTATATGTATAGATGTATGTGTGTATATATATATATATATATGTATGTATATTATATATTATATTATATTATGTTATGTTATATTGTATTGTATTGTATTATATATACATATATATATATACGTATATGTATGTATATACGTAATGCATTTCTTCATATAAACATATCAGACTATTTGAAAGAAACTACACACCTGGGTCAGGTATGTCACAAAGATACTTCTTGCTTTCCGTTTATTTCCGTTCAGATAATGGCTCCTGCATGTATCAATATCTTTCTTGATTTAATTTATGCTAAATTCGATATCACCGTATGCATATGTTCTCAAATGCGCTTGGCTCTCTTTTAATGCAGTCACGTGCGCTATTTCTGTATGAAACTAGGTCGTCAGCATACCCGATCTCTTTTTGGATAGTCCAATTACGTTTATATTTATTGTGTTATATGTAGGTGTTCATGTACACAAACTTATAAGAAGGATTGGTACGTTTATTGCACTGTAGCGTGCGAGATTCGTATAGTATATTGCTCCGTCATCATTCTCGCTTAATTTGACGGACTTCGCATCCGTTTATTATTCAGCATTATACGGTATTTGTTTTCTGGATTGCGCCTCCAACCTGTCTACGCCGTTTAAGATGTACATGAATAAATATAACACTCAAATAAATGTGTTTATTGTACAGGTTCGTACAGTAGCTATGCGAGTATTACTGTTCCTTCGCTCTATTCACTAGTCTATGGTATTTTTTGGCTGCGTTTGCTGTACAGATGCGTGCGGTAGTTATGTACATGTTACTTCTCCTGCGCTCTATTCAATACTCTATGGTCTTCTTATATACGTTTATTGTGCAGAATCATACAGTATATATGTACATATTGCTGCTCCTGCTCACTACTATTTGGTCTTATATACGTTCACTGTGCAGAATCATACGGCATCTATGTAGTTGACCGCCGGTTCAAATCACCTGACGAGTCGGCAAATCAGTTGGTAGACTTTATGTATGATTTCACCGTCATGGAGCAGCGTCAGCGTATCCAACTCAGGAATCGGAATGAGGTGGGTAAGAGGTGGGAGTGGATGCTGTTCATCAGTTTTTACCTACATTTACTGTAAGATGAGTAATATATTTCTCAGTTTTTATTTACTTTAGGATGAGTAATACGTTTCTCAAGTTTTACCTACTTTAGGATGAGTAATATGTTTTAGTGTTTGAACTTGGAGTTTTGTGTCCGTGTAGTTTAGGTACACAATATTTTGCGACTTGCACAGATAGGCAAGTGCGATATGGTTCAATGCTATACGCATCCTTCCTTTAGTATGTGTATGTATGAGGCGCGTTTTCCCATTCCTAAAGCCCTATTCATCCTGAACTGTACCTATTTTTGTCCCAATCAACCATACGTCCGTTAGCACGCCTTCGTTTGAAGGCAGAATCAAGTATCATACTAGGACACTTTGGGAGAGGGACCCGCACAGGTAGTACAATACATTTCGGTGCAAAGAATCGCATACACTCCTCGTATATACTTCTCAAATGGACTCATTGAGACTTGTTATGCTTACAAATTGGTTCAGTTCATATGAGGTGCTGAGTGCCCTACCAACTACAGCCCAGACAGACACGAGGATCACACCAATTCCCTGAACTGCCTTGAAGGTCACGTCATTTGTATAGGTACAATTTAAATTGCACAGCCGAGAAACGCGAGATAACCATACAACGCATATACTAAGCCCAACTGACGCTTATGCTCATAGCTCCACCCATACTCGTATTCCTTGTCTGTAGCGTCTGTCCGATATACTCGACTGGGGTAAACTAGGCTTGTACTACAAAAAGGCCCGAGATCTTGCTATCCGCAGATCTTTCGGCGACGACTCTGCGCCCGCCCCTGTCAAAGTGGATAAGGTGTGTGATTTTAGTGGCTTGTTCCGCACTGGTTTTCTTCTGTACTTAAGCTCGAGGTTTACAGCTGTTTAAACATCTTAAGAGTTGAACAATTCTAGCTGGGAAGAGTTGTTTTACTAGATCATGAGATACAGTGTGTGTCTCCTGGGCTGCTGTTAGTAGATTGTCCTAGGGTTGGCTACGTTGTTGTTCATGTTAGAAGCGTTCGCCGATAAAAAATGAATTCGTTTTTGGTAATGTGCAGCCTAGCACTAGCATATAGTATGTACCAATTTGTTCCGCAGGATCCTGTCATGTACGTTACGTTTTGCTGTAAGTATAGAAACATTTTCTACTCCTTGGGTGGGTTAAATATTTTGTATTCCTATAAGTAAACTAGAATAAAATGGAGATAATATTTCAACTGATGCTGTCCTAGCGTTGGGGATGGTACGATATACAGCAAGTGGCATGTTGCGCACGCTGTTAGGGACACTCAAACTGAACAAACTCCGTTTGTATCTCACACTGACTAGGATAGCAATCTTTAACAGGCTACTATAGCAATCTCTATCACCTCATTTATTTGTCTTGCGATTTCTTATCAGGTTCAACCACCCAAATCACCCAAGCTGTCCATGGCTCAACTGAATTTGATTGACGACGATGATAGTGACGAGGATGAGAGTGCGGCGGCTGCGCGCGAGTTTAATTCAAATGCTCTCAATCAAACTACAGAACAGAAAGAGTTCAATGCAAGTCAGCATTAATTAACATGGCTATATGCCAGGCAACTATCGGACCTTACCTTAATTACATTTGACCACCGCATGGACGTGTGGATGTTGCCAAATTGTTGATGCATAGAAGATGGTTAAATTGTCTAGGCATCCTTTACAGCTTTTGCCTTAGCAATTGCATCTACAAAGAAATCAACAGCAAAGAAGTATAGTATACAAATAATATTAATAAAATCTACTTGATATTCGCGACCGCGTGCAGCTGATTACAAGCATATGCTTTCGCTTTGTGTATTTACGTATCTTATTTTCTAGTTTAACGGGTGTACTTGCTTCGCCGCACACTTCAGTGTCGTACTGTTTCCTTTGCCATTTCGATGAAGATATGAAACCGAGTTTGTTGTCTGCGTTGGTCTCACTAAATACGACTATTTGAAGTCAAAATCCGTGTCAAGACCTAGGGTGTAATATCCATCGACTTTCAATTGAAACTGTCGTTCAACTTCCTGTCTATATTTGACGTTTTTAGAAACGATTATAGCTAGCAATAAGTTTGCTTTTAAATGCAATACATGACTAGAAAATAGGGTCTATATTGTGAGAAAATTATCCAGTTCAGATACTTTTGGTCCGATTCTGATGCCCCAAATCTTAGCCACTACAGCAACTAACCCCAAGTCCAACCCAATCGGTCATTGGTGTCTGAAGAACAAATAGCAACTCATCGCTTAGCTAACGATGTAGTCAGCCTTCAGCCTCATAATGTGCCATCATCCGGTAAGTGAAGGTAAAAATATGCAGTAAAGCAGTATGAGATGCGATGTTGTTATCATCAATAGTATCAAATAATCCACACGATGACAATCAGGCTGTTGGGAAACAAAAATAGATTTGCTAGCATTTCACTAGACAAAGAGCTGTAGCGCAAGGATAATAAGTTAAGCCGATAGACACCCGCACTTCATTGAGCCTCATCCTGCTTTTTTGGAAAGAGTTCAAGGTGACTATTTATTTATTACTATCCACTATTAAATGACTTCAAAAATTGACCATTAAGGAATCTGTGGCAAAAATCTTGTACCGGAGGTACAACATGCGCAATAGACATGCATGGCGTTGAAACTTACTTTGCACACGTATATTCCAGTAGCCGCCGCCGGAGTGTAATATACTTTTCAGACAATCTCTTGGACGATGTAACTATCCTGTATTTATCTGTCATCAATGTCTGCAACCTATGCCACATGCCACAGGGTATTATATACTGCACTTGTGATGTAGAGATCCGGGATTCTTCGAATAATAACGGCATGCCTTCATTAAAAAGCTGCAGTTTAATTCAATTAACGCAGAATCTCGTATCATTTTAATCAGTGCATCCGTGCGATAGGAATATACTGGGCCCGTTTAATTGTATTGTTTGTAATTTACAAAATAGATGTGTAGAGTATCGCCATTTCTCGCGTGAATAGAGTCCGCTTTGAAATGTATTGTACGTCGGACAAAGGTTATGTATTCAAAAGGGTTCATAGATCAATTGTTGTACCTTGCGTCCATTAACATACCTAATGTTTGTAAGAAATAGATGCTTACTTTGACAAATGTTAGATACGGATGTCTTTGTGCAGCTCATAAACACCTAGTATATAACGTTGGTCAGATTATCTATCAAGCCAAGTCCAGGAGTCTTGCAATATCCGCTTCATAATAAGCAGCCTCGCGGCGTGGCACCGTTTGCAAAACCCTCCACCTCTAGATTAAAGAACGCAAAAAAATATATATATATATAGATAACACCGTTTAAATGTATCGGAAATCGCACCAATGCAGAATACAAATAGTGGACAACATACACCGTCGAGCATTGTTTGCAAGACCGAAAGGCGGTAGTTTTGTACACCAAAAAAATAGATACGGCATATAGCCGATGTGAGCATGGAAAATATGCGTGATAATCGTCCGACAAGGTCGGTGTCCGCAGAGAATTTCCATCGAGGTAGAATGATAAATGTGGCATGAAGAATTCAACCAGCCACCCAGAGACTTTGATGTAGGTTGGCTGTAATAGCATCCGCATCACAACTAGACCAGTCGTAGCACGTACCGCCTGTGATACTTCCCGCTATGGCTAGCCAGGATATCCCAAATACATCAGTTGTGTGGTGTAGTATCGGGCAGCCTCCAACTTCGCTCCAAAACAGAATTGCGGACGACAACCTCACCCTTCTTGGTATTACGTTCAAAATATCTCAGACTGACTCGGCCCAGATTACCACTACGAGTGTGGGCCAGCTTTATTCCGCGCAAAAAATCACAACTAGATCAGTAGTAGCACATACCACCTATGATACTTCCCGCTATGGCTAGCCAGGGTATCCCAAATACATCAGTTGTGTGGTATAGTATCGGGCAGCCTCCAACTTCGGTCCAAACCAGAATTGCGGACGACAGCCTCACCCTTCTTGGTATCACGTTCAACATATCTCAGACTGACTCAGCCCGTATTACCACAACGAGTGTGGGCCAGCTTTATTCCACGCAACAGCACACAGGTTTCAGTTCTCACCCAATGATTGAGGTATTCCGTATCCATCGCCGTGAACTAACACACCGTATGTCTTCCATCGTTACATTACTCGCCCCGAGCCTCTCGCGGCAGTTCAATATTCCTAACTTCCCTTCAATTTTCCCGGAACCTCTCCAACGAATACGAAGGCTGGTATGCAGACAAATAAAAATTTATCTAAATTGAAATATATAGTATTATCCCTATTAGTTCGGTATCAAGATATGTTGTGTGGCTAATGAGGGTCCAATCCAGCGCTTGCCGTGCTTGTTCTATTGGGGCACGAGCCTCAGGGTCATCTACCGAGTAAGTGAAGATGATGATTTGATACTTATCCAACGGTTCGTTTTTGTATAGATGTAAGGGAAATTTTGGAGTCAGAACCCTAGAGTGTCTCAACCTGGACTAAATCGTACAGTAAGCTTGGAATCAAACTTATATTTCCACTGCTGCGGCCAAAGATGACAAACCTATATTGCGACACTAAAAGCTGCTAGTCACGCGATGATAGGGGATGATGGGAATCACACTTGTGCCAGACATAAAACATATGCTGACTAGCACTTCTCTGTTATCTTTAGCGGAAATTCAGGTCGCCACAATATGTTGGTTTATTATAAATGTTTCTCTGCTGTCCCGTACACTGTATATGAAAAACAGTTCAGTGTAAATAGTCAGTCAAGCTATGATGATACTGCTTATGTGCACTGTATTTAAAAACGGTGTTTGAGGTCGAGGCGAAGTACTGTGCGGTCATCTGGAAACTTCGAACTATTCTCCACATGTTCATAAGAATTTGGTCTAGCACTCAGGTCTTACTATAACCATTTCCATAATATCTCAACCGATTGTGTGGTCTTCGGAGGCTTCAATACTATTGTATATGGGTGACAGTTACATCGCGTAGAGGTTCGTGACCCCTACTTCATCTGACACATTCCACTTGGGCCCTATCAGTTGGTGATGCGTTTAACTTCGATTCGTTATTGGAAGTTTGTCACAGTTGGCAGCTCGCTATACGAGAGTCTTTTTTTGCATGGGTCATTAGGCTCCCCCCACCAGACTGCTGCTGTCCAAAAGGGCAGGGTGATTATTCCCTCGGCTTCCTCCCTGCCCTATTTCTCTATCACTTGACCCACGAGGACTTCGGGCGGTCAGGATTTCCGGCGACCTGATTGTCCAAGAAAACTGAAGGTGATTCTTCCTTCGACCAAGTTAATCCGCTTTCAAATTCTGCTTCTTTGGCAAGTATGCTAGCGCTGTGGGCCAATTGGTCTTCTTGGTATGGTAGATCAGTGCAAGGTTTCGTAATTGAGAGTTGTAGAAATACGGCCTCCGGTCAGTCTAAAATATCAAGATCAATTGAGATAATACATTGGTTTTTATTTGTATTTTAAATAATTTAGTACAAGCTCTTTTTCCAATATTTCCAAAGTGTTCTAAATTCACTTTGATGGCTCCAATAGCCTGAGTATTTGGTATGACTCATCTACTTGGACCTATTTGAGACATTAGTAGATGTAGGATATTATAAACTAAATTTTATAATCTCCGAACTACTACTTATAGATTTTGATCCTCTCGCCAATCTCCAAAATCCAATAAGTCTTTTTCTTTTTTTAACTTTTCTTCAGATGGAACTTTATTTATATCAGCTAATGTATTAACGTGACTTACGTTATTATGTCTATTTACAAATTAGGCAAGTGGTCATGAACACTTAGTACTTCTAGTGAAAATTATTCAATAAAGAACAGCTAGAGGTACGCCCTGTGTGATCGAGGATATTTAGGCTCTTAACAAGAGGCAGTCCCGATCATTCTTACACAAGCTACCACTGCTAAATCCTAACTGACTAAATTGTATTTTAGTTTAATATAGTTTGAAACCTAGTAATTTCCATCGAAGTTTACAGAGCTCATCAATTTGGAAGGACTCCGTCGCTTCCGGGGACCATGCATGGCTGTCGAAGATTCTGTCAATAACAGAAGAGTACTTTGTTGTTTAATCAGACTATTCAATTAGAAATACTCTATTGCAATAACTAGCGTTCGTAATTCCAGGACAGCAATCGGCCACTTCGTCTCGCCCGAGTTCCATTGGCCAGCGAGCTTATAGGTCTGGCCTTGGGTGTATAGGATCGCACCAAGACCTATCTTTGATGCGTCCCCAGTCACTTCTGCGTCAGGGTCCTGAAGTCAGATAGCATGACGTCGAAATTTGTCAAAAGTTGTTTAGCTTCCTCACTTTCTTGAATATAGAACCGATAGTCTGACTTTCGGATGTGTCAACTAAACACCCTGCTGTATCTTCGCCAAGAAGGGTCGGATGTTGGCTACTGCGAACGCAGCCCACTGTAATACTCCCAGGTAAGAGCGCCACACTTTAAGAAGAATTTTCCTTTAATTGTGGAAGGCGACGGAACAGACCGAGGTCGTCATCTGAGCTATCTTCGCCGTCGCTCAAATCCTGTTCTTCAGGTCTATGATTACTACCATATGGTTTAGACACTGAGCTAAAACTTTCCACACCCCTTTCCCATCTGCAAGGTCCAAACCCAAAGTTATATTGAGACGATTGATGAGAGCTCGTATGACAAACGAGGTCGCGAACAGCAGTAAATCGTCCGCGAACAGCAATATATCGTCCGCGTATAGCAGTATTCGAATCTCCTTTGATCGACAGGCTCGACAGACGGTATTCATGTACTCTGGCGAGAAGGCTGCTCTCATGGGTAGAGCAAGTAAGCACCAGAGCTGCCCCTTGCGATCCCCAGATTACCAGATTCGGGGCTGTAGAAGCCATCGCGAAAACCCGCCAACATCATGTGATTGGTTGGTCGTGCGATTTGTGGGTTCCTGCCCAAGCCTTCTATTCTGAACTTGTGTTTGACTGTATTCTCGTTTATCGCCTTCGGGTTCAGAATCAGCCTTCCCCGGATCCCATCCGATTTCTGAATCATGATTGCTTTCGGATTCCACACTTCCTGGTCACTCCTTGACTCTGTAGTCTCAGGAGTTCGGTATGCTCTATCCTCGGCGTTACATCCGGCATCGTGATCCAACATCCCTCTGGGCAGACTCCGTACTGAATCGCATCGCATATCTTGCGAAACGTTCCGAACGCCCGCCATGTTAGACGTGCGCGTACACGAAGAAATAAAGCGTTTTTGTAACACATTGTACGTTGGGGCTGACCGAATGGGTGCGAAGTCTTTAATATGTTATCCAACTTAGGACTTCGCAGATTTTGTTGCGCAAGAACAGATCATCATATGCCAAGAACAGATCATCATATGCGATCCTGTGGTCGGTCCATTTGAGAAAGTAACCTTCTCTATAAAGCCTGGGGTTGCAGTTATTCTTGCGGATATTCCTGATTCGGCAGGTCTCACGTTGTCTTGTAGTGCAACGACAAATCCTGGATTTGAAATTCGCTCCAGAGGTGGCTTGATTGGATCCTAATGTACAGTTACTGAAGTAGGCTTGCTGTTCGTGATGTAAATGGCTCGAGTTGTTTGTGGTATGATCCCTAAGATCCCGGTAGTTAGTGCTCACGATCTTTGTTCGTACAAACGGTCCACACTCTACGTGCATCAAAAAGAAATCAAACACCTTGATCAAATGTGTACATCGGATGCAGAGGAAATCAAATAACGGGTTATATTACATCAGTAAATCCACCGGGCACAACAGTGCCATGGGAAAAACGATTGGAAAATCTAGAGGAGTCTATCCGACGACCCCTAAAACCCCACTACCAAGAAATGCTGTGCGCAGTGTACGACCGCACATACCAAAAGTAGTGTGTATACTTCCAGGAAGGAAAGTTGTATTGATTCGCTATCAAGGTGAAATAAATATAATGAAAGCACCATATGGCGGACCATACAAAATAGTAAGCAAAAAGGGCAACGGGTATTTTGTCTGTAGCCTTGATGAGACTAAAGCCCAGAACTAGTCGGACTCATAAAATGGCCAACGGCTTAGAATAATTCGTTCCCATTAGTCAAATACCACCAACTGAAGAATCACAATTCTCTTCGATATTAAACCATCGGCCATCCAACCGAGGCGATGGATCACAGGAGTACTTACTGCTATAGATAGATAGAGAGCGCACCTGAACACATGAAGCAGACATTGCAGGCGCTGATGGTTTTACACTTTTCCGTAAACGCAGCCGGCGCGAGCGAAGGTAGACTAGACCGAAGTAGCAAACATAAATGAGCACTGAAGAGCGAACAGCGAACGACAGGAATCACATGAGACGTGGAATTTGATCAGTTTCACTAACACGAAAAGAAATACATCCCTTACCTCGTAGCATGCTATGGGTTGCGAGTTATATAGGTTGGGTCTTAACATAGGTCAAATAGTATATAACAAGGTATATAGATCATAACGTTGAGTACTGGTGGCAGGTTTCCATCTTAATCTCCTAAGGAGTATTTTCCCTGTACTAAAACACCAAGAAATAATAGTACCATGAGATGTCATTTTCCAGTACTTCACAAGCTCAGACGTGCAAAGTTGGGGGCTGTACCATCTAGGTATCAGATTACCAGAAAATTCATTCCAGATTCCAAAACTACAGGATTACCAAACACTGAATTTTGGGTCTGGATCCAACATTCCTGATATTAGAGTCATCAGAAAAACAGCGGTAGTATCTACAAAAGGATACTGGGACCCCACGTGTGGGAGAAGCACTCAAGTAGAATTTGAGTCTAGAAACACAAATAAAGACTGAATACGAATCGGACAGCCTAAAGGGGTTGCTTAGCTAAGCTTGAGAAGAGATCTATTGTTTCCTTTAGTCGTATCTTATCAGTCACTCTCAAACACTAAAACAGGCACCGAATAAAAAATGAGCTCCATTATCTGACATGAGTAAGTGTCCAGGTGATAATTAGCAACCATGCAATGTTACAGGATGTCTCTGATGCGGAGATGTATTCAGCAATCCAGAGCTCAGAGCAAGGATCCTTTGCTTCCGCGACTTGCAGTATATAGGCATGCCTGTCAAACAATAACGCGGGTGAAGACAACCAACCCAATCGAAGTCGGTATATACCAGTAGACTTTCACCATGAATGGTTTACAATGTTAAAGCGTGATCGGCAGTGCTCGCAAAATAATTGAAAATACGATGGAAAGTAAAGAGCAGACCATCGTAGATTTAGCGGCAAAAAAAAAAGTGACTTAATTTAAAATGATAGCAATGTTGTATTGCTGCGAAGATCAAGGCGCCCCATATTTTATGGTACATATTTGCCAGAAAGCGCTGATGAAACCTGCAAGGCAATAGGATGATGCCATTGTCACGGAAGGGCCGGACCAGGGGACCGAGCCTCGAAGGAATAAGTTTGAGAAAGGAATCAATTATCACACTTAGTGAATTTAATTGGGCAAATAGAAAGCGTACTCGTAAATTTGTATGTACATTTAGTGACTTTACCATGTAGGCCATGTACATTTTATAAAGTATTTCTTCTTATTTTAGTACCGGACTAAAGAACTGGATCGGATAGAACATTATGGAAATTAAAAAAGAGAAAATGATGACTTACCTGATGACAACATAACCTAATAACTACGATACCGAAAACATAGCTACGGATATTTTTGTTTTATCCGTGGCTGGAAAAATCAGGAACGCGATTAATAAATACTGCAGATGCGCCGTTAAATAACGGCATTTCTGACTGAATTCACTTATTCAGATTTAACACTTTTTACTAAGCTCTACTCAAGGCTGACTACATTTTAGAATGTCCGAGCTACTGTATTTGTTACACTATCACGTTAAGTTAACTGAAACCAAATTAGCTGCTTTTTTTTATTACCATGATGAATGGACCTACTGCTAAACCGGTACCTGAGGTGGGCAAGAAATTCTGTAGTGGATTGTTGACACGACTGCTAGGAGTTCATCGACTATTGCCTTTGATATGTGCTAAGGTGGTGACAGTGTTCCCCACTGACACCGGATGAAGTTAAGACGAAATCTATTAGGCTTAACGCTCGATTTCAACGTTCGATAAGGTCAAACAACGTACTGTATGAATTGCTGGCCGGGATGATCACTCGGAGATGCTAGCGCACATGTATACAGGAAGCTACGGAGATTTTTCGGCAAATAGAGCTACATCTTCGCAAACTTCTTTTATACAAACAAAGATTATGGACCTTACTTACATCGATCTCACGATCCAGACAATGTCGGAGCTTGATTTAAATGCTATGTAACAGATAGCACAATCAACACAATAACGTCGGGCTCATCAATACTCAATGCAGGCATGGACGGCACCAAATCGCAATTTTCTAACAATGGGGCTAGCAATCTGAAATAACTTAGCCCAGTAAAGCGTAGAATCGGTCGCACTAACCGGTCCCTCAGGTAGTGGCATACGATGACGTGCATATTACTCGCAGGGAGCGTGATTTGAAACATACTCAAAGTCGAATAAACGAGTTGTAAATAGTCGAAACCAGAGTAGCGTTCAGAACCCTAAAAAAAAAAGCGTTCAGTAAAGAGTGTCAAGTCTGATTATGTGAACTCAGTCAGAAGTGCTGTTGTGAACGGCGCGCCTGGTGTAATTATTATCACAATCCTAGGTGGTACGGGATTTTCTCTAACAGCGGGTAATCTGGAACTACTCGTATCTGATCTATGTGTTTGGTCTTACCAAATTATGATGACATCCGATGAGTCATCATGCTCGTTCATTAAATTCTCTATTCTACTATTTGGTCCGGTCTTCTCGTCCGGTCTTCTGGTTCGATTCTGAAATTAATCCCCTAGGTTCGGCCCTCAAGTTCGGTCCCAAAACCCTCTCATAAGTCCGGTCCTCTGTTCCTAAATCTCCGTCTATAGTACTTTGTCCGCAGAGTGCTTTCGATACCTGATGAGATTTAACAATTGAAGTTACTGTTTCAACAGAATTTTAACGTGGATAAAAGCAATGTCTTGAAATCTATTGGCTGCACTTTTATAGCTACAGTCATTTCGCCGGTCGCGACAGTGACCTGTAAAGTACAGCTTATGCTGCGTATATAAGCAGTACTATCCACAATCACAGCAGCACACTCCCTCTCTCAGTTAATAGCTGAAAGAAAATAAAGATACGCTTCGAAACTACTAGCTGCACCTATGATCGGTTTACGATTCCGATGACTCGCTGGATTTCATATTTATCTAATGGTTTTCGATTTTCGACCAATGACTATTTACTAACGTTACTTTATCTTACTCATTCACATACCACTAGCTCCCGCCCGACTCTGGCGGATCACAGCTTCACTGCTCACATACTAACTGAATGCTCGTCACCCCTCATGGTTCACGGCAGACCGCACAGGAGATGCTCTACTGGAGCACATGAAAACGACGTTCGCATTCCTACGGCAGCCTTCTACAAAAGCTATGCATCATCTGCACAACACAAATTCATCGATGTCGCTTAGTACGAGGGCTATCTTCTCGATACTTGATCACAAAGTGGCGATTTGCCAGACCAGATGTTTCCATGGCTCTCGTATGTAACATGCTCGATAAGCGTGACCTTTCCGTGGATAGCTTAAAAACATATACCACGCACGTATGATCCTTTATCGTATGCAGGGACAGGCCCTCTCTGAAGGATTCGACGTCACTAAGCAATACATGAAGGCCATGCGACGTCGTCGCATGTCCGAAGGACATCTGTCACCCAAACGAGACCGGCTCCCATAGACTCCAGCTGTCCTTCGTCAGCTGTAGTGGCCACAACTCACTAGCAACCAGAGCAACCTTGAAAGCCTGTGTTCACTCACTGCGGTATCAGTCGGCATCTTCGCCATCATGAGATCAGAAGAGTTCACGGTACCAAACAGGGTTGCCCACTCGCATCATCGCTCTATCAGTAAGCCAGGGCTAGGACGGTACCACATACAGATGAAGCCTACTCTACCTATAACTTTCAAAACAAGTATGGAACGGCCTGTAACACTTGTCATTCCCAAGCTGCCACAGGGCATGCGTGATAATGTTTCTATCGGCTCTCTTAGTAATCTGGCTGGCTCGAACCGCCACTGAACCTCCAAATGCTTACCTATTCTCTCTCGAAGGGGAGCCATACCACAAGCCCGTATCTACCAAAAAGCATCAACAAGTACTACGCCGTGCCAATCTATCTGCTACGAAATACACCGAGCGCTTTCTTCGTATTGGTGGGCTCGTTGCATTGCTTCAAGCAGTCGTGCCAGATTGGGAAGAAAAGATCATAGAGCGTTGTATCTCCGATATGGCATACACACACTATCGTCGCAACGGTGACGGGCATACACGCATCGCTACAACTCTGGCTCATAATGCATCCGACAACGGCTTCCGTCGCGTTAAAGATCCTCAGGAACTTCCCATAATTCCCGTATAAATAATCGTTGAAAGCCCCTGTCCCTCCGTGATATATGCCTGAACTTTGGTGCAACGCTATAGGGTCGCCGCACCAGTACCACCCTTTATCGGCGCTGACCTTCCGTCAGACTTATACAAACAAATCATGAGTTGAGTTGGCTTTTATGTCTTTGACAATAATCAGGTCCGATGACTGTTGTCAAGTAAAATTTTCGCTGACAGTAACTATCTGGACCCAGAGGATTTGCATTGTACACCGTACACCACGCGAGGTGTATCGTGTATCAACGGCGAAACGTACTTTTATGTAATACGAGGGATGATAAAACAACCGCTATCTCCAAGGCATTTGCTTAATCAAGGTCATGCAGCAGCGAATTTATTCCGTGACAACTTACAAGGCCGTAGATGATTATGTTCACCAGAAGAAATTAAGGAGAATCGGGATACTTCTGATGTACCTATCGATTCGCCAGCATACCGTCTGCACTTCCTTGTTTATCACAAGCAATTAAGAAGAATCAGGATATTTCTAATGTACCTATTAATTCGCTAGCATACCGTCTGCACGTCCCTGTCCATCACGATCGCTACTTAGAAGATCCGCAGGCTATGAAACATTAGAAGCTTACAGAGCCTAAAGATATGCGTATCGCTGAGTCCACAGCGGCGGAGGCGTAAAAAGTCTTCCATCTTACCCAACGCATGATGCAGGCGGAAGAGGAGGGACGCATAGAGGATGCACGAGTGTTACAAGGTCTCACCCAACGGGCCGTTGGTGGAGTTTGGGCCTTTCGAAATATAGATTTTGCCTCAACAGGCAGACTTGCGGAACCCATAACCGAATTCGGATCATACATGCATATTTCCTATTCATACTGTAAGAAATAGTTGAATATTATACAAAACATATTAATAAATAGATGACAGGCAGCGCAGGGACCTAACCTCAATTCGTATATCGTTTTAAATCATGTTTGTTTTGAAATTACGTATTTAGTATAAGGTATCTGAAAAACCCAAGACTGCCTGCATTACATTTGTCTTTAAAATTACCTGTAATACTTCGCCTGCTACATACGCCCGCCTTCCTGAAGCCTATGGCTTACGCCTGCCACACGTTATGATGTCACCATCCCAGGTGATATACGTCACACGCCTGCCACACGTAAGACATCGACTGACGCTTACGACCGTCTCCACTTATCGAATTCTATATTTTGTATGTCGCTATAAAAATAACGTAAACTTCCACCTTTGAAATTGTCAGTAAGTGTCTATGCTACTTCTATGTAAAGTAAAAGGAGGGACCTACGCTACTGTGTTCGATGTATGTAAATATATATATAGCGCTGCGCTAAGCATGACATTATTGTTGACGTACTGGATTGAGTTGTAATAATAGTGTGTCATCACTTTTCAGGTTTACACTGTCAATGTAGGGATATGAGTGGGGCTTGTATATACGGGGCTGGGTCGTCTTAGACGCCCCAACTGTGGGGATTGAAGGATATGGACCTTTGAGGGGATTTATCCGTCGGCAGTTCAGGTGCCCAAGCAAGTGTAGTATAGAGAAATAGCGCGTATGGAAGGAGGTCAGTGGCATATGGAAAAGCTCTAGAAGTGGGACTTAGTGTGAGTGTGATAAAATAAGAAGAAATAGATGCGACCACCGCTGTAGAGTAGAAAGGTTTGACAAAAAGAAACAATAGGCCTCTTCTCAAGTACGATTATCTCAGCTAGATAGGTTCCTGGTCTGTTCAATCTACATTTGTCTTTTCTAATTCACAAGACTCAGGTTTCTACTTCAGTGTTTCTCTCACACACGGGGTCCCGGTTTAACTCACCGATTCTACCGCTAATATTTCTAATAGATCTAATATCAAAAATATATGGATCCGGACACAAAAATGCACACTTTCATGATTCGGTTGTTTTGGATTTTGGATTGGCTTCTTAATAATTTGGTCCTTAGATGCTACAGCCCCCCAGCTTTATACTTCTGAGCCTGCGTAGAAAGGGAATGTGACATCTTACAGTACTAGATTATCTAGAAATTGGTGTCTTTGTACAGGGAATATCTTGTCCCTTAGGGAGTTAAGATGAAAAACCTGTCACCATTATCTATTCTAACATATTACCTAATCAATAATACTATGACGGAAGCTCTCAACCACGCACATTGGAGTCAGTCTTGACATGTGCTCTCGGTTGATATTTACATGGTTTAGGAAAACGCATCTCAACAGTGGCAATACAACCGAGTTTTTTGTCCTTATCGCTCTGGCGTGCGGGCGGAGCATGCTTCAAGGTGAGCGAAGTGAGAGTTTCCCTCGGTGTCAGTGAAAGTTGGCTCAGTTCCCCGCCTCGTGTGATTTTTGTTGCTCGCTGATCGTTCATCAGTACTCGTCGATATTGGTTTCGTTGGCATTATACCTTCTCTTGCGTCGAGTGCGTCGTCGGTATAGTGTAAGAACACTAGCATCTGCGATGTCTGATTCATGTGTCCAGGTACGCTCCTCATCTGTACAATACTGTAGGTACTCCTGTGATCCATCACTATGGATGGACGGCATGTGATCGAGTATCAAGAAGAACTGAGTCTTCTCGGATGGTTGTACTTGGTTACTGAATTTTTCCGAAGCATTAGTCTATTTCAGGAGTCCAATTAATTCATCACTGGCCGGGTTAGAATATCCCGGTTTAGTCCCATCAAGGTTATAAATAGGAACAAAGTCGCTAAATGTACATTGAAAATGTGGAAAAGTCACTAAATGTACTTTCACTTCTTTTACAGATGAAAAGGACTGAAATATTGACCCATTAAGCGACAATTACAATTCTTTATGTACATGTACTGCCTTTATCGTGCAAAATTTGTTTCAATTTGAATTGAAGAGCCTTTGGCTGTATCCCTTTACGAATAAATTTGTCGAGGAATTGTATGTTGTCTTTTATTATTTAGTATTGATATATGCTACTTCATTCAAGCTCATCTCACTGCCTGGGGCGCAACTCACGTGGTCTGTGCTACTGTTTTACAGGAACATACGAGAATAGTGTTCCAAATATATATTTTCAATTCTGTTGTCATGCTGGACAAGTGACGTAGTCTTGTGAAGACAATGCCTCCAAATTATGCACGAGTTGTGGATTTTCTAATACTGCTCTAGCATAGGCACAAAGCATACCCAAACTGTTGTGTTGGGTTATACCGCCTAATCTAAGGCAGCAGTAACATTATCTGTGAGGTGATATTTCATCCATCGTACTATACAACTGAATCGCTCGTCAGCTCTAGCAGGACTTGGTACACCATCTATAGCGTTTAATTTGTACAGTGTAACAATCGCTGTTCTAATGTGCGTTCCTACGTTTCCACGTTATCAATACAAAGGTCTTTTTCGACACCTGTGCTGGTCTCTTAAGTCGTAAGCTTTCTGCCTTGTTCATGTAGAAATACGATGTCTGAATAGCTGTACAAATAAAATACCCGTTGCCCTCTTCGATGCTTTTCTATTTCAACTTCTCTGCAACTAGATCTCACGCTGATCACATGATGCCTTTCCGCATAAGTTGTGACTCACATAGAACCGCAGCTATTATTAGAATGTTGCGGTTGACAGGCTTAATCCACTCTCGGGAATCGGTTGAGAAACTTAATCTGCTCTCGGAAGTCGTTTAAGTGATAACTCAACTCTTGGTAGTAATTTGAGCAACTTGATTAGCTCTCGGGAGTGAGCTAACTCTGATAACCTAGCTCTCAGGAGTGAGCTGACTCTGATGACTTCCATAAATCAAAGATGGTTTCTTGCTGTGAAATCTGGCCTGAGACCTGTAGTCTCTCACCCACTCTCTCACGGAGTATCAGGAATCAACCTTGCCAGACATATGGAATCCTTGGTTGCAGCATTGTCACTGGGTATCGCCTCTCCGCGCTTATGGCTTTCATGGCTTCAGCTGGCGACACCCCCGCAACCGACTGGTGATGTTCAGAACATTCATCCTATCCACGGCTACATATGGGCTGAACATTATTACCTGGGCTCCGCCTATGTGGAAGGATGCGTTGGACTCCCTATTCGAGGCTTTAACTCAGCACTCATCTAAGCAGCAGTCATCATCACTGGCACTAAATACCCTCGGTTTCCCAAATATCAAACAAACTTACTTCACTTTTGCGGGCTGCTCCCCGCGCGACCATTCGCGGACTACCTCGGAGGTTGCCTGGGAATACAACTCGACCGCCTGGGCCCACGACAAACCATCACTGCGATTCCCGTAAAGTATCTATGCCCATCTGAAAACTGTACACAAAACCACGGGCAGGCGTACACCCGACCATGTAGCCCTCCGCCAACGCTGTGACGACATCAGGAAGAACTCAACAAAACGTTGGTCCAACAAGCAGATCGCGGCAATGGCCCGGCGCCAATACTACTACCAACTGGTTGTGGGTAAACCGCCAATTTCAAACCGTGACACAGCCAAACACGACAGCTTCAATCGCTGCTTCGAGTCTACACCAATCCGGCTCTGTGCTATGATTGTAACGAATACGTATATGTTCACATTGCTCGACTACCGCACCGACGGCTGTCTCTGCCCTGTCTGCCCCGGTAGACACAAGTTTACTACCAGCCACTTTACCTGCATCCAACAACTGATTCGACGTATCCTGGTAGGTCCAAAACTGCCGCCCATTGGCCCTGACCTTCTTCAGCAATTACAGGAGTGTGTAAACTTCGATGGAAATTACTAGGTTTCAAACTATAATAAACTAAAATACAATTTAGTCAGTTAGGATTTAGCAGTGGTAGCTTGTGTAAGAATGATCGGGACTGCCTCTTGTTAAGAGCCTAAATATCCTCGATCACACAGGGCGTACCTCTAGCTGTTCTTTATTGAATAATTTTCACTAGAAGTACTAAGTGTTCATGACCACTTGCCTAATTTGTAAATAGACATAATAACGTAAGTCACGTTAATACATTAGCTGATATAAATAAAGTTCCATCTGAAGAAAAGTTAAAAAAAGAAAAAGACTTATTGGATTTTGGAGATTGGCGGGAGGATCAAAATCTATAAGTAGTAGTTCGGAGATTATAAAATTTAGTTTATAATATCCTACATCTACTAATGTCTCAAATAGGTCCAAGTAGATGAGTCATACCAAATACTCAGGCTATTGGAGCCATCAAAGTGAATTTAGAACACTTTGGAAATATTGGTAAAAGAGCTTGTACTAAATTATTTGAAATACAAATAAAAACCAATGTATTATCTCAATTGATCTTGATATTTTAGACTGACCGGAGGCCGTATTTCTACATAGCCCCCAGTAGCTTTTAGAACTACGAACGTACGTTAAGATACGATCTAGTTGGTAAAGCGAAAACCAAAGTAAAAACGGTTTCGGTCATGACTTATCGAGTAAGTATGTGCCTATATGTACGAGTTCAAGACTCATGTTGTACTCTATGTCGTTTAGTATTTGGTTCAGTAACCATTTCCGATGTAGGCGCCTTACGTTTATTATTTGGTAAGGTAATAGCCAAAGGCTGTTTTTCATTAGTAAGTAAGTTTGAACAATTTCTGCACTGTTGGTAAGCAGATCAGAAAGTTTAGTCACGTAGGAAGTAGGTGGCAAATAGGGAATTTCAGATCCGTCAGGGTTTGTAGTCACCTGAGGAAACCCTTTTCGTTTATCTCGTGTGTTCTTATGTAAACGCTTATTCCATTTCTTATTAAAGATACGAAGAAAGTCGCGAGATTCACGAAATGCATCGGAGGTTAGCCAAGCTACTGTCACATCCATGAAACGGGTCTTGTAGTAAGTGTAACCATCTTCGGATGTTTTGTCAATTATATCTTTGACTTGTGACTCCATAACTGGTACATCAGAATCAAATGAGCGAGCGAATGAGAGTTCGGAGGTAGGGATACGGTGAGTGCCTAGATTGGTTGTGCTAGTACCATCAATGTTATTCACTTCGTAAGTATCACTCTTCTCATCATGGTAGGAAATAACAAAAGGTCCTATCGTCTTAGAAGAGAGTTCGGTAACGTTGGCGTTTCGATTTATAATGTTAACGTAATCGCCGACTTGAACTGAACAATGTTCTTAGTGTTATTCCATCGGTCATACGCTTTAAGTAGGACGCGATTTTTTGTGCTCGAGTAAACAGGGGTAAACAACGTTCTGCATATGCTCGATCTTTTGTAGCCACGGGGTAGCGTGTTTCTCGGGCGCAGTTTTATCAAACGTTGCTTGTAATTCACTATAGCGGCCAAAGAAATAGTGAAACGGGAGTGTTCCAGTTTGAGGATTCATGCAGTTATTCATTTGAGTCTGAACCCATTTCAAATGATAAGGCCACATATCCTCAACGTCGTCTAGTGCGGTACGCAAGAGTTTCTTAAGTTCTCTATGACGTGTCTCATTTGTACCCTGCGTTTGAGGTTTGTAAGGAACACCACGCCTATGGGTCATGCCTGATACGAGTATAAGTGCCTCCATTACGTCAGTACAAAACTCACTACCGTTATCAGAACATAGTACTCGGGGAAACCGAAGTCATTGAAGACGTGATAGCATAATTCTGCCACTGTTTGTGGACGTTTGTTCGGTATTGCATAAAGCAAGTTGTAGCCCGAAGCCACACATAAGAAATGACAGATATATACATCGCCAGTATGCTTGGATCGCGGGAGTTTAACCAAATCGACTATGACTCGGCGCATCGGTTGGTCTTCTGTCACACTTTTAGGGGTGCCCAACCGTATCGCTTGATCTGGTTCTTTTCACAATCAGTACAGCGTCGGTATACTTCACGTATGGTTTCTTTCAGCGCCGGGTGATCAAGCCCTGCACGAATAGCCATTTTATAAGTATGCTCATATGCTCGATGCGTTAAATTATGTATAATTTTAACTCTACTTTCGAGCTCCTCTAAGTCAGTCAGATTCTGCGTAACGCTGGCTGGATGAACCATAGTCCTGTTGGAAAGGGCAACCTCAGTATCAGGAGGGGTAGACTCCTGAGATACATTATTGACAACATTAGATTGTTGAAGTATCTTCTTCAGTTGTTTCGCAACTCCTGGCTGTTCTTTAAGCAGCGCTTTAAGTAGTTGAGTGCGAGCTTCAGGTTCTCTTAGAGTTTTGAGTCTTTGATCCATGGCCTTAGCTAGTTCCATGTTTTTACGATCTAATGCCGTTTCAATCGGCATTACCTCGACTGCAATCTTGTTGGGTGCATGTGTTGTACGAGTCTTGAGCTTTTGTTCAAACTCTTTAGACTCCTCTAGTTTAGCTAAGAATTCGGTTGTGGGTTTCCACTTAGTGGTACCTGCAGGACCGATGCGACAAACAATGGTGTGTTTCCAAGGTGTCTTCTTAATAGAATAGGATCCCTGATACAAGAACGTGTCGGTTTCACGGTCGACATAAATAGGTTCGTCTTGAATCATATTAATTAAATCACGTATCCATGGGTCGGAGTTACGTAAGGGACAACACAGCGTAATGGTAGATTTAGTAATATTAACAAAATTTAACAACTGTGCGATAAGTTGACAAGGTGGGTCAGCCCACACATTATGCTTTGATAAGTCAAGCTGAAATGCATCACCTTTAGGATGAGTCAACGACCTATATTCAGAAACCTGTTTGTTATGTTCTGCGGCGAACATATCAACAGTAAATGGACCCCATCGTGATTGAGCGAGGTTAAACCATTTCTTATTTAGCATCCAATCGGTTGCTAATAACTCCTTGACTGTTTTCTGGTAGTCGGGCACAAGTCGAGAGAGCATGTCAGGAAGATGGTTATGTATTCCTGGTATGTGTGTTATATTAAAAGCGAACTTGGCAATAATGTCATGCCAACGGCTCACCAACTGTGAGTCAGGGTTCATGTCTTTTAAGTATGTTAGAGACTTTTGATCACAGGCGACAGTAAAGTAACTTTCATAAAGGTAGTCTTTAAACTGTCTTAGCGCAGTAACTATAGCAAGGAGCTCGTGTTTAACGGTAGGGTAATTCCGTTGACTCTTATTATAACTCTTGCTAAAGAATTGTATGTAGCGCGGTTTACCATTTATCGTTTGGTAAAGCACTCCACCTACCGCTCGATCTGAAGCGTCGGTTGCTACTTGGAATGGGACACCATCCACAGGGTACTGCATGATGGGTGCGTCCATTACTTTACTTTTGATTAGTTTAAATGCATCATCACATTCTTTAGTCCAAAGCTTTCCCAAAGGTCCTTTGTGCAGCCGTAGGTGACTGAAAGGCTTTAAGTAATGAGAAAGATGCGGTACCGAATCCGAGAAGGAGTTAACAAACCCACACACAGAGTTCACATCTCTTCCAGTAATTGGTGTTGATAAATCCAACAGGAACTGTTTCTTGCCAGTATCAATTTCTACCCCTGCTGCAGATACTTTGTAGCCAAGTAAGTGTATAGTATCTTTAGCAAAAGAACACTTGTTTAGCATGATTAAGTCGCTTTAAGACTTCTTTAACGAGTTTAGCATGTTCATGTGCTGTCTTTGTAAAGATAACTATATCATCTAAATAGACTGATACGTTATACGACAGGTCCGCAAATAGTTCCATCATAACTTGTTGGAAGAAAGAAGGTAACATGTGTAAGCCTTCAGGTGCACCTTTAAACTGGTACTTCCTACCTTGCCAAGTAAAGGAAAAGTATTTCCTATGAGGCTGATATATTTGTAGTTGATGGAATGCAGCTTTTAAGTCTATCTTGGAAAAGATAGTCGCACCCTCCATTTTGCGTAGTATCTCGCTCATCTTAGGTAAGGGAAAACTATGTTGCGGAATTAGTTTGTTGATTGGCGACAGGTCTAGTACTACTCTTGTTTTACTAAACGTTCCATCAGATTTATATTGATCGACCGCTAAGAGAGCTAAGTTAACTGGGGTTGCATCATAATTGATTTCAATTAGACCCTGTTTTAACCAATCTTCGATTTGGGTTTTGACAACGTCTTTGTGTCTCCAACTCACGTAGTTATGTGAAGGACACTTTAACTTAGAGAAGTCGACGTTTGTCAAGTCAAGTCTAACGTGCCCATTAGAGAACTTAAACATACACCAGTCAGTTATTGCAATCTTCCTGTTTTGTATAATTAAGTCCATAATTATATCGGTGAAGTGCGGAATCATATCCTTTGCTTCACCTTCCGGAGGTTTAGGTATCTTTAACATATTATCATCTGACTGATCTTTATTCGGGTCTAGCCCATTAGGCAGACCAGTGAGTGTTATACCTAAACTGAGAAGATCAGTCATACCTATAATTAAATCGTATTTCTGAGACATGTCAGTAACGATTAGGTGAGTCTTCACTTCTCTTCTATCTGACAGCATTATGTGTGCATAATCAATGGCTTGTTCGCAAGTAGTAACTTTGCCATTTCCCAAGATTAAATCAGTTGTTTCGTTATGGACAGCCATATATGTAGCGTAGGCTACTCGGCGTGAGATAGCAGAGACTTCAGCCCCTGGATCAAATAGTGCCATAACCTTTTCTCCATTTACGAAAACTGCTTGAAAGATACGTTCATCTCCTTTGGTATAGATTTTATTGAACATTTTCTCATAATATTGCTCTAGTGCACACATATGGTACTGTCAGTGCTTAACTTGGACGTCCGGTAAGTCCTTGCAATCCTCTTTGTGCCAACCGTTAGTACCCTTGCAAGTAGCACACTCTTTCATATAGTGTCCAAAATCTGGCTTGCCTGGTGCACACTTAACAGGGTCGTGTTTACCATTCCACTTGCCATTACGTTTTGTGAGGTTGTAACCACACTTCTTGCAAGGCGCTCTCACCTTCTTTTCACCTTTCGGTTCGGTAGAAGTAGAGCCAGTACCCCTCCAGTAGTAGTGCGAGGTTTCTTAGTACTACGCGCAGTATTAGTCTCTACTGCGTTTCGCTTAGTGAGCTGGGTGTAGCTCGTGGTACTAAGTACTCTAGTAGAGGAATTGGTATGATTGTGAACTATCTTCTCAAAGACAGACCAAGGCATAGATCGCAAATCACCATAGGCGATGATGTCATCATTGACTTTCTTAAAGAGGTTAGCTCCCAGAGTCTCCATCATCTGACAAATTAATAAATATTCGCCAGTATAGGTACGACCACCCATCCGAGTATTCATATGTGTCATATGAGCTAGAGCACCTCGAATAGTGGTATCGTTTGCAAAGAACTTGCGAGACTCTAAAAGTTCACGGTCACGTGCATCTTCAAAAAAAGGTGTTAAGTATATTATCACGCAACTGGTGCCAGGGTAGGGCTTTTCAGTTGGGCTCATGTGCCTTCAAGATAGTTCGCCATTCACCTGGCTCACAGAAATGAATAAAGGCATTCATCATCTGCTTATCCTTAAGGCTGGCAGACTCCTTAAGTTGGTCGAAGGCCTTCAGTGTCTCCACTGTACTCTCATTAGTAGAGAAATCGACCGCAGCCTGCGCGTTACCTAGCTGCTTTATAAAGCTTGGTTCTAAGTATTCACGAGGCTCATGCTCAGTGCTACGGGCTGTTAGTGCCAAGATGGTGTCTATTTCCTTTCTCTTGTTATCGATTAGATAGCGAATGTTATCCGCTTTCCTATCGTCAAGGTCAGAGTCATTCAATAGACGGTCCTCAAGGACTTGCATACCAGAGCGTAATAGCCTGAGACGAGTAGTATGTCTGGTTCTCACTTCCTCATCCTCAGGATTAGAGCGGGAACTCTCTAACGAGGTACTGGGTGTAGCGATTGCCAAAATCGTGATTACCAGGTTAGTTGGCAAATGAGGGTCGATATTACGAGGATGGTAAGCCTCATCGAGTTCCATACGATCATATCCTCTGACAGGGTTAGGTTTGTCAAGAGGATGGTCAATGGTAGCATCAGAGCTAGAGTTATGGCGTCCTCAACTTCGGCCCCAAGATTTGAGCTGAATGGAATGGCTTCTCCATCGATGGCGAAACCAAAATTTTCGGACAGGTCAAATACTTCCTTTTCACTCTGGATTTGTGCTGGAGTGTCCTTTAAATGTGGAGTTATAATGTCCCCGACATTTGTATCCACGAATTTTCCAGCCTTTCGACGTTTATCCCCCAATATTTGACGGCACGTAGTCAGGGGGGGCAAGCTGGAGTCCTGAGCTTCACTCCTAGGTGATACACGGACGCTGGCGAGCCTTTCCGCGGTAGTAGATACCTCTTCTTCCAAGGCTTTAGGATCCGACGAGTCATCCTCAGAATAATCCTCTGTACCAACCTCAGAATTTGCATCCCCAACAGTTTCCTCGGCAGGCTCAACTCCAAACAGGCTAGGTGTTTCCACAGAGACCTCAGGAACCTCGGCAGGCTTAGCAGGCTTAGAGCTAGCGGCTCCCTTGCCTTTAGAAGTACCCCTTAGCCATAGTATTTGCTGGATAGTAAATCGATATCAGACAGTCTAGAAGCAGTATACTACTGTAACTACTAATTAACTGAAAAATATGTAAACTTCGATGGAAATTACTAGGTTCAAACTATATTAAACTAAAATACAATTTAGTCAGTTAGGATTGAGCAGTGATAGCTTGTATAAGAATGATCGGGACTGCCTCTTGTTAAGAGCCTAAATATCCTCGATCACACAGGGCGTACCTCTAGCTGTTCTTTATTGAATAATTTTCACTAGAAGTACTAAATGTTCATGACCACTTGCCTAATTTGTAAATAGACATAATAACGTAAGTCACGTTAATAAATTAGCTGATATAAATAAAGTTCCATCTGAAGAAAAGTTAAAAAAAAAAAAAGACTTTATTGATTTTGGAAATTGGCGAGAGGATCAAAATCTATAAGTAGTAGTTCGGAGATTATAAAATTTAGTTTATAATATCCTACATCTACTAATGTCTCAAATAGGTCCAAGTAGATGAGTCATACCAAATACTCAGGCTATTGGAGCCATCAAAGTGAATTTAGAACACTTTGGAAATATTGGTAAAAGAGCTTGTACTAAATTATTTAAAATACAAATAAAAACCAATGTATTATATCAATTGATCTTGATATTTTAGACTGACCGGAGGCCGTATTTCTACAAGTGCCACGACTTCCACGGTATCTGGACTATTCACGGACACCTTGGATATTTTCTCCAGCATGTTGAAGAACCACCGTACCCTTACCCATCCCTGACACATCAACAGATGTTCCCCATACCCCGGCCAATCACGCTGTTGAAGTACTACTTCCAAATTATGGTTCGAACCAAATCATCGCGCTTGCTGGTTTCGCCTATGATACTTCCGATCCAGGCCAGCCAACACATATCGAATTCATCCGTGGTCTGGTGCGGCATTGGCTTACCCCCATCCTCGCTCCTCGACCGGATTATGACGGATAACCTGGTTCTTCTCGGTATTTCATACTCTGCACTAACCCATTCCGTGGCACTACACGGTGCAGACCCGATCCGTACCAGAGAGGTGGGTACTCTACTTAGTAGGTCAGCAAGCGAATATATGGAACATTCGATAGTAACAGTGTTTTGTCAACACCGGCCCGAAATGACTCAGCGCATATCTTCCATTGTCGACTCACTTGGCCCAAGCTTCAAACGGGAATTTACTGACCACTTCTTCCCATCAATCTTTCCTGAACCACTACAGCTACTACGAGAGCCATACCATATGTTCATACATTAAAACATACATACTTGTCATTTTTGAAATAAATAATATTATCCCTATTTTAGACGATAGTAGATGTAGGATATTATAAACTAAATTTTATAATCTCTGAACTGCTACTTACAGATTTTGGTCTTCCTGATTCTAGAGAATCGATTTGGGCCCAAGCCCCAAATTGGCAAATCGATTCTCTAAATCGATAAAAATTCACAGAATGGATTCTATTTAAAAAAAAAAAAAGTTTCTGCAACCACGGCCTCATTGGTCAATTTTAATGGAGAAAAATGTATTGCTTTTGTTTTGAACTTTTGATGTTTTCATA